>SNQJ01S0061574.1:3109-18868 GCA_010110895.2 Picea sitchensis | reverse complement strand
ACCTTAGCTTTTCCATTGTAGATGTATTAGTTCATTAGGAGGATGACAATTGTGAGCATGCCATTTGTTATGTAAGAAAGAACCTAATAGGTCTTTCATTTCATTACCATCATGATAGAAAGTCAACATTGGTCATGGTCCACTTAATATAAAAACTATGCTACTACACCATTCTTCACCATACAAATTTCATGGCATATTCAAACCCCAAATAGTATATATTAAGTAAATGCATCGTCAGTGGCAAGTTCACTTATTGGATAATCATTCTCTAGGGATTTGACCTCAAATTTTCCAACTCCAAAATCAAGAAGGATTTGTCCTTTTGTTTATGATCTACCTACTGAAATGGATGACCAATGAAATGCCCCCATCTAAGACATTCCACACAACATTATCCCTCTCTGATACATAATGCAAATCACCCATTACCAATAGCCATGCAATAGTTGCTCAGATACCAAAAACTAATTAAATGCCCTACATGTGCAACAATTATGTAGCACTAACAAACACATGCACATACATGCATAATTATGTACAATTACAACATTACCATAAAAAAATAAACACACCACAATTATAATAAACACATAGAAGACACTCATATTTTGTTTTAAATCCACCAACTGTGTGTAGACCTCAAACATTCCTCCCATCCATATACCTCACTTCTCATAAACTCTCAGCAGTGGGTCACCCTCGAGCTCAGACTATGACTCCACCAGGGAAAAGGCTTCCTAAGCCAAACTAAGGTATGGCTACAACAAACAATAATCGGTGCCAACTTAAACAATAGTTCCTAGCTCACAATATTTCATTCCTGACAGTCTGTCCCACCCCAAGAAGTGTACCCCTTCTCTAATCCACAGTCCTTTGATTGTCCCACTTCCCTTCCAGGGATTCAGCAACAAGATGAACATAAAGTATCAGATCTCTATAGCACCTGGAATACAAGTTTTCTCAAATAACCGTTACTTGATAATCCAATTCTTGGGAAAAACAATTCCCAACACTTCTCTAACCCATAGAGAATTATCATAGGTCTGAAAACCTACTTCTTCAGTCCAAATCCTCTAAGGATAACAATAATCTCCAACGCTCCAAGTATAGGTATATTCTAGTATGATGGTTCAATGATGGTAGGGTGATGAAGAGTGATCAGAATTGTGAGAATGAATTGAGAATCCCCCAAATTTCTCTAAACTCATACATTATATTTTCATGTCATTCACTTGACACTTGGCACAAAGGAAATTACCTTAGCCTACTTGGTGATTTGTTCCCCTCACTTGGGAACATAGGACAAGAATTATGTCCCATTAATAGACTTTAGGACTTAAGGAATAATAATATAATATAATTGTATCATTCCCTTGGATTAACCCTTGGCTCAACCTAATTTCTTAGACACTTAGCGCCCTTTCCCTCTTGTGGATTCCTATCCCCCCATACTCTTTTGTCTGATTTGGTCTACAACAATGATGTAATTTATTAATATAATTGAGTGATTACATATTAAAATGATGGCACAGAGGCCCTTCAACACATAGTCTCCTGACCCAAATCATGCAAGCATCATGGCTTCAAAAACATATTTACAAAGGCACTATGGCCCAAAACCTCTTGGCTCAGCATCCTATGAAATCACATGTACATTTAAAATTGGGGCTTGACTTAGGGCTATTACTTTTCCCTTCCCCTTATTTTTGTAATTTCCTTAGTGCATTATATACAATGTACATCCAAAAAAATCTTCAAAATTCTTCAAAAGGATGTGGGTAATCTTCTCGCATAGCATCTTCATGCTCCCAGGTTGCCTCCTAGGACCATAATAGTTCCATTTGACATTTACTATCCATATGGACATATTTTGGAGTTTCTTGATCTTCTGGTCCAATATGATAACTGGTTTCACTTGAAAGTCGCCTTCTTGTTCCACCTGAATCACATTCCAATCAATTACATCATTAGCATCAAGAACATACTTTTTAAGAAAAGACTCATGGAATACATTATGAATGCACATGGATGTAGGTAGTGCAAACATGTATGTAATAGGACCATACCTCTCTAGGATCTCAAATGGTCCACAATAACATGCTTCCAACTTTAAACAATTCCCTAACTTCAAGGAACTTCACCTCACCTTCACTTTTAAGAATACATGGTCACCCACTTTAAAACTTTTGTGGGTTTTCCCCTTATCTGTATCAATTTTCTATATGTCTTGCACAACCTTTAAATTAGTTTTTATCTTCACCATCTTCTCTTCCTTTTCCATGATCAATTCTGTCCCAACCACCGCTCTGTCTGCTGGGTTGTTCCATCTCATGGGCGTGTTGCATTTTCTACCATATAATGCTTCAATGGGTCATATTTAAATATGTTTGATACCCATTATTGTAAGAAAATTACACTAAGTGAAAATAATCTTCCCACTTTGATGGTTTATCCATCACGTACATATTCAACATATCTTCAATCACCTGATTGACCCTCTTAGTTTGCTCATTTGATTCTGGGTGATAAGTTGTGCTAAAATTAATATTTGTCCCAAATCCTTTAAATAGTCCCTTCCAAAAATTGGATGTGAACTTGGAATCCCTATCAGAGACAATTTCCTCATGACTTAACTTGACAGGAATAAAATGGGCAGCCTTTGTTAACTTATCTACCACCACCATTCTAGAGTCTTGTTGCTTTGATGTCTTGGGAAATTTGGTGATGAAATCAATTGTCACCACTTCCCATTTCCACTCAGGAATGGATAATGGTTGCAAAAATATTGTTGGATGTTTGTGCTCATCCTTTACCTTATGACATTCTAAACAACAAGATAAATAATCAACCACTTCTTTCTTCATACTAGGCCAAAAATATTGGCTCGTAATCATTGTTATAGTTTTCTGGTAACCTGGGTGCCCAACATAAGGTGCATTATGCATTTCCCTTAGCACCAGATTTCTAGTTTTGGAAAATTATGCCCATGTACATGAGGATTCTATCCTCCCTTAGCTCATAATATTTAATTCTTTGTTGAGAATTACCTTGTTATAATTTTTCCGTTACCTCCTTGAAACACTTATCTAATTTTACAGCTTCAAAAATTATGTCTTTCAAATTAGATTTTCACACACTAATGACTATAGCACACATCTTGAACACCCTTCTACTAAGTGCATCGACCACCTTGTTCTCCTTGCCTTGAATATGTTTTATTTTGAAATCATATTCACTAAAAAACTCCACCCAACTTATTTTTCTGGCATTTAGACTTGGCTGGACAAACAAATGCTTCAAACCACTATGATATGTCCTCAACTCAAATCACTTTCCCATGAGATAATTCCTCCACATATTCAAGGAGTGAACTATGGATAAATCAATTCTAAATAGTGAGTGGCATAATGTACTTCATGTTCCTTCATCTTCTTGTACTCATAGAAAATAACATGCCCATTCTAGGAAAGGACTCTGCCAATCCCTTCCTTACATGCATCAATAGACATGATAATATCCTCATTAGTATCAACAATATTTAAAATTGGTGTGCTTGTCAACAATTTATTCAAGTGTTGGAAACTCCTTTCATAAGTAGAGGTCCATTCAAATTCCACCCCCTTCTTTTGCAAGGAAGTAATTGGGTGTGCAACTTTTGAAAACCCCTCAATGAATCTTCTATAATAACATGCAAGTCCCATGCAGGATCTCACCTTTGAGACATTTCTTGGCATTCACCATTCTTCAACCGACTTTATCTTTTTAGGATCTACTACTATCCCTTATTTTTAAATGATATGGCCCAAATAATGTATTTGCCTCTGATAAAATGAACACTTGTTGATCTTTACATACAACTGATGCTCCCTCGAGACATGTAGCACCATCCTCAAGTGTTTCTCATTCTCTTCTTCATATTTAGATTAGATAAATATGCCATCTAAATAGACAATGACGAACTTATCCAAGTAATTTCTGAAGATTCCATTCATGAAACACATGACGACAACTGGTGCATTTGACAACCCATATGGCACCACTATAAAATCATAATGGCCATACCTTGTTCTAAAGGTTTTCTTGTTGATATCTTCTTCTTTGATTCTCACCTA
This sequence comes from Picea sitchensis, assembly GCA_010110895.2. Classification (NCBI taxonomy): domain Eukaryota; kingdom Viridiplantae; phylum Streptophyta; class Pinopsida; order Pinales; family Pinaceae; genus Picea; species Picea sitchensis. Next base: position 14,753 of record SNQJ01S0061574.1, on the reverse strand, counting down.
TTGATATCCTGACCTAAGGTCAATATTGGATAATATCTTTGCATCTTTCAGTTGATGCAACCTATCATCTATCCTTGGCAAAGGATACTTGTTCTTCACAGTCACCTTGTTTAGCTATCTAAAACCAATGCACAACCTCAAAGTTCCATCCTTATTTTTCACAAATAACACTGGGCACCCCAAGGGGACACAATTAGGAATATATACCCATTTTTCAATAGCTCTTCCAATTGCATTTGCAATTCCTTCAGTTATGGTGTACTCATCCTATAAGGAGTGTTGGATAGTGGAGTTTCTCTAGAAATCAAATTAATAGAGAAATCAATATCCCTTTTTGGTGGTAGCCCTCATATATCTATAAATACATCATCATAACATTTTAGGACTACATATTCTTCAATGCTTGGAAATCTATATTTAGGTGTCTCTTCCATATGTGCTGCAAATATTTGGTGAAGATTTTCTTCAGTTGCAAGGCTAAAACTTCTTTGATAGCCATAGCCCTTGGAATACCTTGAACTATCCTCAAGTTCCCTTCTTCATCCAACCAATTAACATTCTTTTTATAATAGTATAGAACAACATGATGCTTGTGTAACCAATTCATACCAATTAGGAAATTATATGAGCCCAATGGTATGATATTCAAATCTGTTCTTGTTCTTAGTCCATTTATGTCCATTGGAAAACTCATAACAAACCCATCGATTCTTCTTTTAGCTTATGTATCTAATTGAACTAGCCAAGATTTCTCAAGCTTGATTATTTACGAATGAAATCTTTCCACCATATTAGGATCTAAATAACTATGAATAACTCATGAATCAATTAAAATAGTTATAGGTTGACCATTAATTTTACCTTCTAATTCAATCATATGAGACTGAAATTTTGCTTGCTTGTTGTCCAAGACTACATAGATTCTTGGCATTTTTCTACCCATGTACTCCACTATATCAACTTGTTGTACATTGTGAGCAGTCTTCATTTTGTCTCTTATATGAGAGCAATCTTTGTACATGTGATTTCTTTCACACCCCCAACATTTAATGGGTTGATTCCTTGGCCTTTTATCCAATGATTCTAACATTCTAGTTTCATTTTGGGTTGGATTCCTCTGAGAATTATTATTGAAGAATGGTGGATTTTACCCTTTCTTTCTTTGCTCCATATTTTCTTTCCTCTTATCAATCAATCTCTCTCAATATTTGATCCTCCTTTATGTTGGTCATAAAGGCATTTGGATCTCCTTAATGCTTCCTCTAAGGTCTTAGGATCATCATTCTATATTTTATCATTGAATATTGATGGTATCCCACTCAAGAATATTTGAATCTTGACTTGTTCATCTTTGATGAAGTAAACATACCTCAAAAGTTCTAAAAATTTCCTTTCATACTTATCCATGGTCATACTCCTAAGCCTGAGTTCAAAGAAATCCTTCATCTTTCTATCATAATAACGATTGGATAAGTATTCCCTCTAAAAATAATCATTGAACTTCCTCCAAGTGACTCTTTCTCATCAATGTGTTGTACTTGCACAAGTTGGTCCCACCACATTGATGCTTTTACCTTCAACTGCTATATTATAATTCATCCTTCTATCTATCAAGAATAATTGTGCAACTCAAAGTACTTTCTCATGCCTAACAACCAAGTATTTTCATCCTCATCCTTCTTATTCTCACCATCAAAGGTAGGAGGTTTAATCCTCTTGAACTCTCCTTGCAATGCATCTCCTCTAGACCTCCTCCTATGCTTCCTGTCAGGGGATATAGTTTCTGCTCTTCTAAATGAGTGTCTTGGGGAGTGAAGATGATGTCCAACAATGCTCTTGAATTCTTCCTTTATGATATGAGATCTATGACTCCTTGACTTGCTTGACTCTGCTTCCTTATCCTTCTTCTTCTCTATCCTGTCTAGACTTTCCAACAGCTTGATTTTGAAGCCATCATGTTTCTCCTTAGCTCTTCTAAGCATATCATTATCATCCTTGTAGATCCACACATATCTTTGGAGACTCTTTATTGTTTCTACCAAATTCAGGCTTTCCTCCTTACCTTCTCCATGCCCATTTGATTATGTCCTTACATTACCCATGCTGACATACATTTCCCTAACTTCACCTTCATGGTTGAAAATTATTTGTGTGTCTTCCATGCTTCTAATCTCTTTGTTGATTCTCCCTTGCACTAATTTTGATCTGAAGTCTGCAAATTGTGTGTGAAACACAGTTTGTTAGATAGAACACTATTCTTGGAATTCTGGAAAAAGTATGCATGTTTTTTCCCTTTAAGGAACCAAAAATATTCTTTCTCATTTCTTGTGAATTTTATTGCTTAATTCACATTTCCAAGTGCATAAATGAATTCCTCTCTCTAAGACCTTTCCAACACCTATTTTCTTTCTTAATTCTAAGCTCTAGGTCAAAATTTATGGCTCTCTAAATTTTTCAGGGCATTTTTTAACAAATCCACCTCATGTCCACATGGAACTACCTAGCGTTTATGTAACTCTTGGTGTGGTACCCATGTGGCACTATATATCACATATGTGAATGCTAGTGTGGCAACCACATGATACTGACTTACTATCCCGTCGGCTCCTCGTCCCTTGATTCTTCTGCATTCAACCATACTTGGTATCCCCGATATTCAGTATGTCGATATCAGCTATCGACATATTGGCCCATTGACAAATCGACCTCCAGTCAAATATATCCACTCAATACCATGAGTGCATGCAATATTCAATATTTGATTGTCCAGTTGGCACCATAGACACGTGGCATCCTCTTGACCTACCACTTGTACTAACATGTGGCACCTAAGTGGATTCTAGTTGATGTGTCACACGTGTCATAATACGTGGCTTCTATTGTTAGCACTTCCTCCAGCCTCGTATGATTCTCTGACATGTGGCACAAATTTATATGGACACATCATCACCTTCATAGATCTCCTCCACTCTTGTGCTACCACCTATCCACTTCTCAATGCTTTATTACATCATCATGATGTCACCCTAATATCATTTGTACATGATTCATCCATTTGCATTCAACAAAGCTTGGAACCTCATCCTAGAACCATGCCCTATTAGGCTTCGGTTATAGAAAATTCTTGATGATATGTGTTTGGAAACCTTTCGGGACCCGATATTCCAATATCTAGGGCATTGGCTTCGCTCATGAGATTGATCAATGGCTAGGATCATACAATCCACATATATGACATCCCACATTTAATGGTGCTTAGATTAATGGAAAGGGAAGGTGAAACCCATTTCCCGTTGTTAGCACTCTGTCAATTTGTCTGACTGATAAAACAAATGACAGAGATGACCTACAAACCAAATTTAGAGCTAGGAACTAACCTGCTCAACTCAAAGAGGGATCTCTCCTATCACTTGGTGTTTCTTTGATAATCAATGGCTAGGTTTTGTTGTTTTGTTTTTTTTTAATAAATTTGTTGGCAAAGAAGGGGAGGGACACTTAGGGTTATGGAGTCAAACTTCTGAAAATGAATAGAAACACTCACTGACCAATAGAACTGTCCAGAGGATAAAGGCTAAATGAGGTGATAAATCTGAGTTATAATTTGTAAATTTGCAGAGTGTAGGAAGAAAAGAAAACGTGTAACTGCATAAGGGCATTAAATGAATGAATTCTGAATTAGTTAGGAAGAACTTAACATAGTTTAAATTGCTTCAGATGAGAGCATCACAATAGGAATTATGGGCCTTTGACTATCCAATTTAAATAGAAGACAATGAAAATGGAATCAGAAATACAGGAAATACATACAAAGAGAGAAGACAAAACTCATATCACGAGCATTAGAATCTTTTCATGGGAAATTCAAGGCTTATGCATATGTATTCAATTCATCTTCAGAAAATTACAATTCAAAGTTCCAAACAGCTAAAATCATGTCCTTTCACTTCTGCCAACATTAATATATTTGGAACTTCTAATACTTATACAATTCGAGTTCCTTCGGTTTGAAACCAATTACAATAACTGAAATGAAATGTTTTAGCTTCTAAATTGATTACAATGATTACAAATAACAGCTTCGGTATTGGAACCAATTACAATGATTAACAAGAAAAATGTTTTATACTCTAGCTGTCGATTCCTCTGACGCTTCAGATCCTTCCTTTTCCACTTGTTCTATTCTGGTCTTATGCTTGATCTGCCATCTTCAATGACACATGTACATCATCTACCGGTCCCTGGAAAACTGCACTTTGTCTTACCCAGCCATACTATCTCCTTCCATTGCAAGTAAGAAGGGACATCATAATCCATCATTTCCTTGATCAGGATCTCTAGGTCAATGCAGGAGGCATACCTCATGATTGGTAGTCCAATTTTCACTGTTTTGAACTGATTTAGAATTTCAAAATATGTACTTATATGTTCAACTAGGGTTTCTCCTTTCAAATTTTCATCCAAGCTTTCAACCTCGGAGTGTTCCATTTTGCACTGAGTGAGGTGAGAGTTGTATTCTTCCTGATCATATAATTTTCCTTTTCCATCCCAAAATGGTGGGAGGCCTTTAATAAACAATTATTCGAACATATCCTTGAATTCTGGCACACTTTTCTCTATCTGTGTTGCCTTGGTTTGGACTGATTTCAGCAGGTTATGTTTAGCAATAACCCTCTTGGACCAGATGATCAATGTAGTTTTATCTTTGACTCCAATGGTCTGAAGTTCTGCAGTAGGGATGGAGTTCAATGGGTTTATGTCATTTTGGTTCCACTCTGATGGTTTCTTTGCTAAAGTCTCATTTACAATAGTGCACCTACTTTTGGATGTGATGGCCATGTTGTCTTTGTAATTGATGAAGTTTAAATACACTCTGAACTTGGCAGCTTCAGCAGCTATAGAATCCTAGATGATATGCTTGGCTCCCTGCAACAGTCCTCTACCTCTTAATCTTATTTTCAACTTGTCCATGTTTTCGTATAAGGCTTGATTCTCCTTTTGAAATTTAGCTATTCTTTCATCTTTTGCTTTCATTTCCTGCTTCAACTTCTCTATGTCCCCTTTTAACCCCTTGATTTCTCCTACCTTCAGGCTAACATGTGACATATCCTGGACAAGTCCTTCAATGCTTGGATCAAATTTTGCAGTAGGATATACAACTACATCCTTTTCCAACAATTCTATCTGTCCTTGTGACCAATTCACCTTTTCTTTATCTAGCTGCAATACCTTATCTTTGTAGTCCAATGCCTCTTGTTGAAATGCTTCTTTCTCATGTTCTAGAGAAACCAATTCTGTTGTTTGTGGATTCTCTGTGGCAGAAATTTTTGTCTTCTTATTCAAACTTTGAATCAACTTTTCCTTCTCATCCAATGAGGATTTCACCCCTTGGGGGCCTTCATATTCCAACCTCTTGATCTGAATCTGCCAAGATCTGTTGGATGCCTTTTCTTGCCTCAAATTCCCTTCCAATTTTATTGCATAAGATGACAGTTGGGAATTCTTCAAGATCAAACTCAGATAGTCAGAATACAACATGTCATTGGTATTCCTGTGGAATTTGACTTTTTCTAAAGCACTGATGTTGTCATACCTTATTTTGATCTCAAATACTTTGTCTTCATCTGCAACTACTATATTAAAGGTCCTCTTTTCAATGTCCCTTACTATGAACATGGAATATTTATGCTGAGATATATTTTCTAGTTCAGGGACTAACTCCCTCATCTCACTCATAGCCATGTTTCCTTTCTCAACATATTGTTTTGCCAAATCTTCCTTTGATTGATAAGTTTCCCCAGAGGTTTGATCAAAGATGTGATTTTTGCTGCTGAAGGTTCTTGAGCTGCCTTCACTTTGGAGCTTGCTTCCTTTTTCAACCTCTATAGTGCTAGTACCACTCTCCACCATATCCATATTCACTTGTTCTTTAGGCTCTTCCTCTTCTAAATCCACTATTTGTGTGGACTTTGTAATTTTCAACTTCTTAGGGGAACTCTGTTGATCACTAGTGCCCATGGCCTCTGCACTGCTTCTCTTGTTGCAAACACTTACCTTGGGGACTTTGAATATCATTTTCTGAGGAGTTTGTTTTTTTTGACTCTATTGCAGGGTTGCCTCTACTTGCTTTGTTTGAGCTGGTTGTAAGATTGTTTCCATATCAGCACAAACTTCTAGATTTTCCAACTTATCAAAACCTTCAACATGTTCATGCTCATAAGGGGTCTATTTTTTCATCTGTCTTCTATTCGATATGATTTTATGTGGATCATATATTCTTACCTGTAGCTGTGAAAAACCAAAATATTTGAGATTTTCTTGAATATGAGCTAAGAATGATCTAGTTTTGACAATGAAGGGTCCAATGATAAAAGAAAATTTGAGGTTGGAGGCTTTGTGCAATTTCATAAAATGCTTTTTCTCAGCTATGATTCTTTGCCTGATGAATTCAAGGGAAAAGACTCTGGGGGTCAGAAAAATAGGCAACAGGTAAGGGGATTCGTGAAAACCATAGACCCAGATTACTGTTGAATGCATGAATAGTACCTTATCATAACAGACTTCTAGATTTTCCAACTTATCAAAACCCTCAACATATTCATGCTCATAAGGGGTCTGTTTTTTCATCTGTCTTCTATTGGATATGATTTTATGTGGATCATATATTCTTACCTGTAGCTGTGCAAAACCAAAATATTTGAGCTTTTCTTGAATCTAAGCTAAGCATGATCTAGTTTTGACAACGAAGGGTCCAATGATAAAAGGGAATTTGAGGTTGGATGCTTTGTGCAATTTCAGGAAATGATTTTTCTCAGCTATGATTTTTTGCCTGATGAATTCAAGGGAAAAGACTCTGGGGGTCAGAAAAATAGGCAACAGGTAAGGGGATTCATGACAACCATAGACCCAGATTACTGTTGAATGCATGAATAGTACCTAATCCCCCACTATGTTTTCTGTATTTGGCTGCAGATAGCTCCTCATATCATCCAAAACTTTGGGTAGGCTGGTGTTGAAAATCAAACTGTAAGCCCGGGACATGAATTTGTTGATGAAGATAAGCAATGTGATCCTTTTACACTCAGTTGATATGAATGTTGGTTCAAGGAATTCTCTCTTATTTATCTCCAGGAACAGCTTCAACAAATAGGTGTAATATCTGGAAATGGGCAAAAAAGGCATGAACTTGGCGTATTGTTGAGATGCAGTTGAATGGAGGTGGTCTCACCAATTTTCAAACGTTCTAGTATTTTTAAAAATAATAAAATAAACCACAGATTCCCTTTATATACTTTTCCAATTTCGGGGGCGCGAGGAAGTGGTTTGGGGAAACCTGCTTCTCACCCCGAAATGCACCCAGTGGCGCCACGTGGTCCCGAACAAAAACTGTGGTTTATTTTTCTGCCCACTTTTGGGAATTATCCTCTGTGTAAATCCTCCCCCCAAAATTATCCTTGACCATCGATCTGGGGAGTTTCATGATCTGCGATGTATCAGAACCCATCACGTTAGTGACCTGCCATATTTATCCTCATCCTCTAATTTTTCAAGCCTCCAAACCGATCTAGCACCTTTCTAAGTCCAGAAATATAAATTTCTCACAAAAATTTTACTGGTGATAACACCCGAAACCCTGACCCACCGGGTATCAGGACATCAATACCTAGCAAAAACTTTCTATCAACATTCCCGATAGTCTATGGCCTGATACTCCTCCCTTGTCTAGGATCAACGACTGAGATCCCTTGGTCCCTTGATCTGATGGCTAAGGATAAAGGGAACTATCTCAAGGCCTCTACTCTCAACCAAGTCCACTCTCACCCATGCAAATCAAAAGCCAACACACGTCATTGTCATGGCATGTTTCCTACCACACTGGCATCCTCATCATTTGATGTCACTCGCCCTCATTCACAAGAAAAGGGTTGGAACACCATGTGGGAACCTTGTCCCATTGGGTATCAGGTTATTGGAACATCATGGGAAGGAATGAGTCTTAGAAAACGTTTGGGTTCCAATGTTTCAGTATACTAGTGTCAACTCCCTCCTAAGATTAATACAATAGATATATGGCTAAGATCTCTCAGTCTGTAGATCTGAAAAATGATAATAAAAGACATTGATCCATGAATTACTCACCCATTATGGTCCACACTTGACCCATGGACCTATAAAAATCTGCCACGTAACGACCCCGACAACGTTTCCCACCTACATAGCATCGACGTCACGTTGACGTCATGCATGAAACATTCCCAATTTTTCCACAAAATTCAAAATTTTTTCCATGGCCACCATGAAATTTTGCAATTAAGCCCATTGTGGCTAATTTTAATCCCTGGGCAAGTCGATTCAATTTTTTCGCACACAATTCAACTATTCCATGTCAAATTTCCCATGAATTTCATTGTATAAATTGGGGTTTTCCCAATTTCACCCAATTCTACCTTGGTTTCCTAGTAAATTTTGAAATTTGTCTGATTCCAGGCTTGTAATTGCCCATGTAGAGGTCAAATTTGGGGATTTTAACCCCTGAATACAATTATTCAAAAATTACAGGTAAATTCCCAAGCCTTGTTTGGGACATTTGTGAACTATAATGTAGACCACCCTAGAGTGTAAATTCCTACAATTCTTGATTCAACACTCTAACAATGGCTCATAAAAATTTAGTGTTGAACCTATGGCTCTTTATCTCTTTCCCATATAGGTCCAATGTTGTAAACTGGATCTCTGATACCACAATGTAACACCTCTAGCTTTCCCCTAGTTGGGTCGCGCCACACAAAATTTTCCCTCTCTGATACATAATGCAGAGAACCCATTACTAATAGCCATGCAACAATTTCTTAGATACCAACAATTAATTAAATGTCCTGCATATGCAACAATTATACAACACTAACAAACACATGCACATACATGCATAATTATGTACAATTACAACATTACCATAACAAAAATAAACACACAATAATTATAATAAGCACAAGAAGCACATAAAAGACACTTAAGTTTTGTTTTAAAGCCACCAATTGCATGCAGAACTCATATGTTCCTCCCAACCATATACCTCACTACTCATAAATTATCAGTTGTGGGTTACCCCCGAGCTAGGGCTATGACTCCACCAAGGCAAAGGCTTTCTAAGTCAAAGTAAGGTCTAGTAACAACAACCAGACACATGTGCCAACTCAAGCAACAATTTTCAGCTCATAGTGTCTCATTCCCCACAACTTGTCCCACCCCAGGTAATGTACCCCTTCTCTTCTCCAAAGTCCTCTGATTGTCCCACTTGCCTTCCAGGGCTTCAATAATAGGCTGAACATGAAGTCTCAGAAATATGCAACACCTAGAACACAAGTTTTCTCAAGTAACCAGTACCCACTAAGCCAATTCATAGGAAAAACATTCCCAACACTTCTCTCATCTAGAGAGAATGCTCACAGGTCCGACAACCTACTTCTTCAGTCCAAATCCTCTTAGGATAACGTCCATATCGATTGCTCCAAGTACAGTTATTGTTTGGTATGATGGTTCAATAATGGTAGGGTGATGGAGAGTGATCAAAATTGTTAGAAATAATTAGAATCCCCCAATTTACTCTAAACTCCCACATTATATTCGTGTGGCATTCACTTGACACCTGGCGCAAAGAAAACTACCTTAGCCCACTTGGTGATTCATTCCCCTCACTTTGGAACTTAGGAAAATAATTATGTCCCATTAATAGACTTTAGGACTTAAGGAATAATAATATAATTATATCATTTCCTTGGTTTAATCCCCTTTGGATCAACCCCCTTTCTTAGACACTTATCCCCCTTTCCCTCTTGTGGATTCCTAGCCCCAAATACGCTTCCTTATGATTTGATATACAACATCAATGCATTTTATTAATATAATTGAGTGATTACATATTACAATGCTGACACATAGGCCCTTTAGAACATAGGATTCTGGCCCAAATCACACAGGCACCTTGGACTCAAAAACATATTTACAAAGGTGCTTTGGCCCAAAACCTCTTGGATCACCAGCCTGTGAAATCACATGTACATTTACAATTGGGGCTCGACCTAGGGGTATTACAACTAACCTCCCAATGATTCTCTCCTAGATGAGCATATCTTCATCATATAATCAAACAACCATTGGTGTAGTGGTATCTTGGTATATCTTTAAAAATATAAGCCCCCCCCATCTCTCTCACAATGACTCTCAACACATCTACCATAAGGTTCCTTGCTACCTCCTTGAAAGTGTTTAGAATTGAGGAGGGTTAGATATAATTTTACTTCAATTCCTATCTTATGAAAAGGAAGAGCGGCTTATCAATAACTGCCAAATCAATGGTTGTGGTGGCCATTATCTAGGGTGGCAACTATATAAAAAATTCTCCACACATTCTATTATTGGCCATCCCCTTTTCATGACTGCATCCACATGATTAACCAATGTGAGAACTACAATTTTTTTACTCCCAAGACATGAGTGCCACTGACTCTCCTTCATACCATCATCATCATTGATCCCTTCTGCAAATGGAGGATCAATTTCAAGGAATTCCTCCCCCATCTGATCATAGTTATAAGTACATCGTTCCCATCATCAATAAATTCACTAAATGGGTAGAAGTAATGCCTACATTTTGTGACACTTCAAACTTGGTGATGATATTCCTATTTAACCACATCATCACTCACGTTGGTGTCCCCAAAACCAAGGTTTTTAACAAAATCCTAAAAAAACATGCTTCAAAGGATAGTTACAAGGCATAAAATCAAACTAGCATCTAATGTTGTTCTTAACCTTATGGGAATATTGGACATCAATTAAAAATGAAATGGAATGCACACCTTTTATTATCGTTACAGAATTAATAAAGTATTTCCCATCAAATGTGAAATTTCCCATATCCACTTAGAGATCAAACTTCTTTGTAACATCAACATCATGGAATCATTGTTAGTTGAATTGGAATAATCATATGAGGATTGTTGCACTACCTTGTAATATATCGAGGACATGAAAAAGTTCACTAAGGCCCACTACAATTGACGATATATCATTGCTCCTTTGTGAAGGTGACCCCATCTTTTCCTTCAACCATGCCACATAGAAGTAAGGTCCTAGGAAATTCAAGTCTTCATGGCATGGCCCTTACATCATCCTTTATTTTTTAGACAAGGAATCATAAGACCTTATCGATCATGAAGGTAATCTTTTCAAGGAGATCCTCAACAATCTATACTTGAAGAGGTTTTATGCATAAGTGTTGTTGGGGAAAAACACCCTACGGACTAGCAAATAGAGTTCAGACTTTGCATGCAGATATGACCGAATAGAAATTACTTTGTACCTTCATCCCTAGATTTAAATCCCCTTTTCTTAGTAAATGCATGGAAAGATCAACCTACCTCGTTACCGGCGTTTGATGTCGATCCTCCATTATGCTTGATTACTTGTTCGCAATACTCCTTCCAAAGCTAACCTGCATTCAAGACGAGCAACAACTATGCATGCATACTACTTGTATACTCACGAGTTAGAAATCAAACATAAACTAATCAAACCATAAAAAGGTTCATGAATTGGGACGGGAAAATAATTCTCTTTATTACTTAAAATGAGTCAACTTACAAAA
>SNQJ01S0061573.1:20984-33052 GCA_010110895.2 Picea sitchensis | reverse complement strand
AACTGGAAAGTGCTTATTGCCAACGTATATCACAACAAAAAGCGCGCTTTATGATTGCCAAAATTGAAGTGTCTACGACGGCTTTACTTACACACCGACAGAAAATTAACGACAAAATAATTCATTTAATCAAATTTCATTTTCATTGAGTTGCTGGTGAAATTCAGGAGCTCAATTCAAGGAACCTGAGAGCCGTGGGATGGTTTGCATTACAGAGCTGGTCGGGTTTCAGAGTCTCCACAATCTGCCCATCGACCAACAGAAAGACGAGGTCGGCGATTCTCTGAATCTGTTTCACGCTGTGGGAGACCATGATAATCGTCATCCCCTTGCCCCTTTTCAGCTTCCCGATCGATTTCTCGATGTGCTCAGTCGATATGGGATCCAGGGCGCTCGTCGGCTCGTCCAGCAACAGCACCTAATGCTCACAACAAACACAACCGAATTTAGAGAAAAAAAAAACTGACAGAATCCTCTTCCTCCGCCAAAGAGAAAAAAAAGCCCCAAATCCCCCACAACATTAACCAAATTCAGAGAAAGCAAGACCCACCTCGGGTTCGTTAGCGAGAGCCCTGGCCAAGGCCACCCGCTGCGCCTGCCCGACGGACAGACCGCTGGCGGATCTGGCGGCGAGCGAGGATTCCAAATCCGCAAGGCCCAGATACTCAGCCACCTTCTCGTCCGACAATTTCTCCCCGCGGAGCGCCGGCCCGTACCTTATGTTATCCGCAACGCTTCCTGTGAATAAACGAAATGAGCCCGACATAAGTCATGAATATAAATACGAATTCTGTATCAAATTGATAACCGACCTTCGAAGAGGGCTGGCGTCTGGAAGAGCATGCCGACACGGCGTCGGAGGGCGAGCACGTCGAGCCGGGAAATGTCGTGGTTGTCGAGGAAGACAGAGTCGGCGGGAGGTTCCCAGAGTCTGTTCAGTGCCCTCAGGAATGTCGACTTTCCGCTCCCGCTGGGTCCTATGACACCCACCACCGTCCCCTTGCATATGTTGACCGACACCCCCGACAGAATGATCGTTCCCTCGTCCGTCTTCCTCCATAGGTTTTTCACTCTTATCTTCAGATGGAGATCACCATTGACGGCAATTCCTTCTTCCAGGTCCTCCTCATCGATTCGCAGCAGCCGTTGCTCATCTCCAAAGTCTTTGCAGCCCCAAACCCCAAGATACTAATGATCAGACGACAATTCAGAAGATAAAATAATGAAAAAAAAACAGAGTCGGTGTGGATAATACATACCATTGAGTTCCATGGAAATAATCGTTCTGCAACACAATCAACTGCAAGAATATATCCAGAGAAATCGTGTGAACTTTTTGGTTTTTAATCCATGAACTTATCTTTAGAACGCTGGCTTTCCATTGGTTGTCTTCACTTTGATGGTCGGTCCCACTTAAATTATGTCACACTTCAATTTTCTGAATTTCATCGTTATCGTTAAGATTGTGTTTTGTTTGTGCACGTCATGTGTTTGACCAATGGAATTATTGGGCGGAGTGGAAAATCGTATATATCAATTTTATAATAGCGGAAAATCGTATATATCAATTCTATACTAGCCTATAACATTATTTTTAGAAATTATTTTTTCAGAAATTTGTCGAAAATATAAAAAGAAATTATTAAATTTATAGATTTGAGTGATTATTTCTGTATCATTTTAATACCTCATTTAATCTATATTCAAGTATTCGATTAAATTTAACTATATATTTTATTTATTTTTTACTCTAGTTATTTAAAGTAATGAGATAATAGAAAGAGAAAGTATGAATAAATTGTTTGTAATGTGATGGTAGAAAGAGAAAGTGTAAATAAAGAGTCACTTGACATTTACATTTTCTCATTTCTTATATACATTGTGAGTAAGCTTGATGATGAAGATCATTTGTTTTGTCTTGTGAGATATATGTTATTTACACTTTCATAAATTAAGTAGTAAAATTATTTGGACAGAGTGGGTTTCTTCTTTTATAAATAAAAAGATTTCCTATATCAATTTTATATCTAATTTTTTTTTTTTAAATTTGATTATTATTATAATCTAGTGCAATTATCTTAGTTTACTGACTATGTTTTCATTTTAATGTATGTTTTTCACTTTATTTATATTCAAGTACCTTTGTGATTAAACTTAACTATATTACATCGAAAGGCGTATACCTATTGAAGATGGGCACAATTAATGATCTTTTAATCTTAAATTCTAATCTGATGGTTATGCATTGAAGATGCTGGCATATTCTTAGTCGTACTCCAAAATCAATGAGTCAGATTTATTGTTGATAACTTCTTTGCATTTATAAATGCATCCGTTAACCTGGTTTTTTTTTATGGGCATCTTTCGGCGTTGGCCAACCACGAGTTAGCGGTTGTTCTAGTATGATATTTAAAACAAAAAATTACTAATAAAACAAAAAAATTTAATGTAAAATTAAATTTTAATTAAGATATATCAGTGTGGCAAAATACCTATAATATTTAAATAATAAATAATAATAACATGTTAAAAATTAACTTATAATAATTGATATAGGTATTGTATATGGGAATTCAAATCAACTTATTTTTGGTAAGGGTAGTTTTTTTGAAAATTTTAGGAAATTCCATCAAGGAAATTTCCAAAAAAAAAGGAAATTCTAATTCTTAACATACTTTCTATAAGATTTTGAACCAATTTTAATGTAAATTTAAATTTTAATTAAGATATATCATTGTGCCAAAATATCTTATAATATTTAAATGATAAATAATAATAGAATGTTAAAATCAACTTATAATAATTGATATAGGTAATGTATATGGGGAATTCAAATCATCTTATTTTTGGTAAGGGTGTTTTTTTTTTTAATTCTAGGATCTGGGTTGTCTTAAAATCAACCACAACTTTTGGGACAAAGTTCCATGAAACTCTAACTCGTAACATAGTTTCTATACGATTTTGAACCAATTTTTACCTAATAAACAAAGTGATATAAATACCCCTTATTCTATGCAATTTATATATAATTCTTATCCAATAACATCAAAACTCAATTAAAAACTTCTCTCTTATCATTCAATCTAAATTAGAAAAATTGATATATAATTCTTATCCAATAACATCAAAACTCAATTGAAAACTTCTATCGTCATTCAACTTGAATCAAGAAATTTGGACACTATGACAACCTAAATGAAAAAACTTGGATACTAAAGTTGGCATCTAAATTGACTAAAAATATTATTATAATAATTATGACAACCTAAATGAGGAAACTTGAATACTAAAGTTGGTATCTAAATTGACTAGAAATATTATTATAATTATTTTGTTGTCATATGTTTGACTAAAAATATTCTTGAGATTAACGTTAAGAAAACTTGTACGTTAAAGTTTTTGTTTGATTATAAATATTCATGAGTTTAACTTTACTTGTGTGACTCTTTGTCAGCTTAAATAAATTTAAGAATTAGTTTGTCAAACTCTATCATCATCATTCAATAATATTAAGATTACATGTTGGACGAGTCTATTTTGTGAAAATAGACAAATTTGTCAACATCAAAAATAATTTCTTTTAGTTTATGATTTAAATTGCTTTATTAACTCCAATTTGGTTGATTCAATAGTTAGGGCCTAGACTATCCTCGGTTGGTGTCACTAATACGGTGTTCTACAAAGTCAATTATTAAGAAATTTAGTTAATTTTAGTTCAAAGTATTATCTTTAAGTATCCAAAGAACGATATAAAGAAAGTCGAGGTACACACAAATTTATGATCTAAAGTTTAAAATGTAAATATTAAGTATAGCACTCTATTATTATATTATTATTATATATTATGGAGTAGGTTAATAAATCAAAACAAGTTTTTAATTGTAAAAAACTTATTACTAATAGATTTCAAAAAATGGAAGGAATTTTGAAAAGATGAATTGGAGATTTAGCATTGACTTCAGTAATGAGGGTTTATTTTAGTTGCTATCCTCAATCATGTCTTCACATGAATCAAATCAGTTTCTTGTTGTTGTCGAACCAATATAGTACTATTTAGCTTTGGAACCACTCACTAAGTGGAAGCTACCAGATTGTTTGAAGTTGGTCTTTGTGTCCACATGCTAGTTGGAGTTGGATTTTTCATCGATCAATTGTTTGTTGGGTGGGTTTTCATGTCCACTAGATTTCTTTCATATTGAGGGTTCAACCATGGGCAAATCCTGCAATGAATTTGAGGGGTTTAACACGTAAGTTTGGGCCTAGACATGAAGCAATCATTCCCAGTTGCAATAGCTTTTCTTTGTTAAAAGGTTGGATGCCATTCCCCATTTGGATCTCTTATTCTCAAAGCCAAGAAGGAAATCCCTTGTTTTATCTGAGTGGGATTTGGTTGGTAAGTTTACAAACTTGTGGCCAAGTCCAAAAGTTGTTGATACATGGATACCAAAACATCAGGCTCCACAAATAAATAATAGGTTTTTGCATTTGCCTCTGGTCGAGGATATTTTATCTTTCTTTTCATAAGCAAGGAATCTCGTGATCTAATATTTAGATCTGGGTACTACTTCTGTCAATTTTCACATGCGACTCTATGTGACTAATTTTCAAATCTAAAAATTGTTTCCTAGTGAGCTAACAATAAACCCTAGCTGTTATCACTGAACAATTTTACACTGAAAATTATTGACTGAAAATATATGTTGTGGAAACAATAACATCATAGATGAATAATCAATACACATGAGACACAAATTTTGTGTTCTGTAACTTTGGCAATTTTAGAAATTTTGAGGACAAAACCAACCCTCCCAACCAAAATAAATTCACAAAAATATGCGGACAACCTTATCCTTCCAAAACCACAAAATCAAAAAACCAAACCTCAACAAATCTCGAGAAATTTCCTTTTGCCACAAATCTGATGCAGATCACATGTACGACCTGCTGATGTCACCTGTACTACTACTGACGTCAACTTGTACATGCATGCTCCTACCCAGAAACCTCGTATAGATGTATGTGATTGTCCCTTTTACAACCCGCGTACATACGCAACTGTGCCCACTGCAACCTGCGTACATACGCAATTCACTTTCCTGCAACTCACATACATACGTGATTCACCTTCCTGCAATTTGCGTACATATGTGAATGTGCCCATTGCAATCTGCATACATGTGCGAAAACATGTACAGACACTTCCGTACGATTCACTTAGTTTCTTCCTTCCTAGGCCATATTTTCCATAGTTACAAACATTCATTTGTTGAGATCACCAAGCTCCTTGGCACAAGTGCATACTCACTTATGCCAACTCTATCATGTTTCCACACACACTACACAATATGAAATGTCACAATGAGCTCTTTTCTTTATATACAAGTCTTAGGGGTCAACATAGAATCCCCTCCACAAGTCAACATCAAATTAGACTTTATTGTGGGTGTGAAGCCCCAACACAAACCCACAAAAGCCACCACCAAACCCATGAAGCTTCAACTTCACTCCAAAAGTGGTTTTCACCAAACGAAGATTGTAATGTGGTGCTCATGACGATTTCCATATGCCCAACACCTAAGGCACATGAAAATACCTACTCAAAGCTACAAAAATCAACAACTTCACAGATTCCAGGAAAATATACTTGTCTCAATAAACCCTAAATTTCAACTCAAAACTTTGACTATAAAACTTTGTTTTTAAAAAATTAAATTTATGTGTATTAATACACACTTTTAAAAATTATGAATTAAACAAAACCTTTCCAAACTCACAAATTAAAACATATACAATAAATCCATCTCCCGATTTACCACCTTAGTATGCATAACCATAGATCAACCCCATCACTTAAAAGTAAAACTAAAACAAAAAGAGATTAATAATCGAAAGGAATCAAAATGCATAAAATTCGGAAAAGAAGACACGAACCACTTTGACCTCAATGAAAAAAAAAATTGAAGAACAATTCCCATCAATAATGACGATATACTTTATAAGAAGAGATATTTCGTTATGCTTTGAAATTATGTCAATCACTAAGATGTTCATAAGATGATATATTTAGTTATGTCAACTCCCATCAATAATGAAGATATACTTTATAAGAAGAGATATTTCGTTATGCTTTGAGATTTTGTCAATCCCTAAGATGATTATATATATATTGATTGTATTTTTATTTGAGATAAACAAAAATATTATACTAGTGTTTTAGGTATAATCCAAAAAAATCATTCAAAAATAGATTTCTTTAAAATATTTTCTTAAAAATCTATAAAAATTTACAACTTTCATGATATTACATATACAATTTGTCAAGTAAAAATATTAGACTTTAATAAACTTATTTGTTGATCAAATACCGGTTCAAAAGAAGTTCAAAAATCATTGAACTAAAACTATTATACTTCTTCCAAGGGACTATAAAGCTCAAATAGATTTGAGAGTTGATCTGCAATCTTATGCTCTCTCTATATAACAGTACAACTAACCCAAACAAACTGATTAGATATTTCCTTTAATTGATATGCTAGTGGTAGGAGAGAATTATTTTGTACTTGGAGGCTTCCTTTCATCCAATTAATGACCATATATGAATCATCCATGCCTTGAAGCTTATCAATCCCTCTGTCCGAAATAGATTTAAGTAAGTAGAATAAGGCCTTCAATTCCCCTTGATTACTTGTTCCTATTCCTACATTACCTTTGACATGAATTTTGCGTGTCTATGTAAGATATAGAATGAAACCAATCCCAAAAATAGAATGCATGCCTTGAAAAGCTCCATCAAAATATCCCCACACTAAAGATTTGTCCACTTGTATCTTTGATAGAATTATCTATGGTTTAACATATGCACGTAAAGCATCAACCTAGGCAACTACCTGCAATAAAGGCATCATCTTTTCTTCAAACAAAATAGAGTTTCTAGCTATCTATATTCCACACAGAACCAAAAATGGGTTTTCCCTAGAGCACTTTAGATCACACTGAGTAAACCAAACATTAAGACATGTATCTATGGATTCACATTTCGAAAGGTTCTCGACACCCAGAAGCTCCTTGACCTCAACCCATACTTTCTAAGAAAAAATAAAATGCAAGAACAAGTGTAAAGTGTTTCCTCACAACACCTACAAAGTATATAGATCCTTGGACCTGCTCTATTTCTTTTTGGAGGGCTTCCCATGTTAAAACTTTATCATTCAATATGAGCCACAAAAACAACTTACACTTGGGAGGGGAATTAACTTTCCAAATCTTCCTCCATAACTATTTGTTATCACTTGATCTTGGTCCAAAAAAAGTTGAGTATCCAATACTAGGGGTATAATCCCCCCTGGCTCCATTCAGATCCCATATTGATTCATCTAAGAAAATGTTCAATCTTATATGCGCCTTCTTCAATTATGTTAAAAGGTGTTAGGGACCTAACCCCTCATGTAGGTAGAATAGTATATTTCCATGTAATAAAGGTCAATATTAATAAGGCCTAGTAATAAGGAAGAATGATTCAAATGTAAGAACACCTAATAGAAACTTCCGCTTCTAGAAGGATCTTCCTCTAGATTGTTCTTTTGGATAGACATATTTAGTATAAATAGGAGTAAAGGGTATGGGAAGTTTTTTATTGGATATTATTGTAATAGAGCTCTGCTCTGCTAGAGGTTGCCCCCTCAAAGAGGCAAGTGAACATTGCTCTCAATAATCAAAGTGTTATTTCTGGTGTTATTCTGGTATTATTTTGGTGTTGTTCTAGTTATATCATTGTTTATCTACCATTTCCAATTAATTATTTATGTTCTACATACTATTTTATATCTGGAATATTACAAGTGGTATCATAGCACCTTCCTCGGCAAAAAATTGTGGGTTAATTTTTTTCCCAGAGTACAGACGTATTCCGATGTCTTAAAGCTACAAAGATCTATCGTTACGCACATAAAATCCCAGTCAAGGATTCATACACACAGGAAATACAAGTGGTACTTAAGCGCACATATGTTGGCCACCCTTGTAACCCCTATTCGCACCCCTTCGAGTGTTAGCGCATCAGACAACACCTGTATACAGATCGACCTAGATCTCCTAAATCCCTCCATAGATAAACCGATCGGCCGCCTAACTGCTATAGTGCCACCAACAACACTTAGGAAGATACTCTTTAATCCCTGGGTAGTCGGGTACTACAACTAAGTGCACAGTCTATCCTCTTTAGTTGGTGCCCTGAGATATTGGGTCGAGTACTACTATTGGACCCCACACGTATATCAGAGAGCTATAGCATAGGGAAAACCCTTGTTTGTAGAACCCTTGAATACCCTAACCCTTGAAACCCAACAATCCTTTCTTATATTCTCAAGAGAATATCCTCCAACCATGAAACCCTAATGCACATAAGAGGGTGCTCTACTACCTTGAAACTTGCGCCCAAGAGAGGTGTGCACTTCATCCCTAGAAATGTACTTTCTAAAATTTCCAAATGACATGTGACTTGTGTGTTTCCTCAATTGAGAAATCACCTTTATTTATACTAGACTATACAGACAAAAAATGGTGTCTAATGTCACAACAAGGCTGACCTCAATAACTCAAAAAATGATTAATTAATACAATAAACATTAATTATCTTTCGCATATGGTGGAGCCGACCTGTACCCTTTACATCACAATTAGGGTTACAGGTAAATCTTACTCTCAGACAATATAGCAAGGGATCTCACACATCCACTAGTGCTTAGCCACTAAGGGCACATCTACCTGTGCTCAGCCACAAGGACGTCCTACTCAACAGATCTCTATCTCATCGAGTCTACATGAGCTCTCTCACATGGACTCTCTCACAGGTCGACTCACTCAGTATGTGTCCTGGAGGATGTCTCACAAAGCTGTAATCATCAACATTTTGTTGTTGCTACATTGATGTATACAAACATGATGAGTTTTGTCCATTTGGGCAGTTTTTGCTATTTTAGTGGTTTTCACTTTTTTTTAGTGGTTTTCTAAATTAATCTCGGATTAAGCGATTAGAGTTTTGGTAGCTGTGGAATACCTAAAATATTGTATATATTTTATTGTGAATGTTGAAATTAATAAAATGAAGAGTTGAGAGGTGCGACACCAAGGAAGGCTAGTTTTCTCTCAGTTAAGGGTTTCTAGCGTAAATATTTGTGTACTATGTTTATGAGACATTGATTAAATTTTTGCTTTGCTTATGAATCTGTGCACATTTCTTTACTTACAGGATTAAAACTTACATGTGGTATCATAGCACATTTTTGGCTTCAGGGGGATGTCTTTGTTGTTGAGGGTTTGGCTCAATCTTGATAGATCAAGTTTATCTTGGTTCTGTGCAGAACCTGGGTTCAGTGGGAGCTTTATAGTGGTGATTCATGTGTTGAAAGAGAATGGTGAACAGTTCCAGAATCGATATTATTAATTTCAATGGTCAAATATTTGAGCTATGGAAGCTCAAGGTGGAGGACCTTCTTGTAGACAAAGAACAATGGATCACTATGGATCCAGGTACACAAACTACTAGTACTCGATCTATTGGTATGTTGAAAAAATATTGGGAGAAGCTCGATAGAAGAGAAAGGAGTAAGATTCGACTTTTCCTGGCATATTCGGTGTTATTGAATGTGTCGGGAGAATCTACAACCAAGGAACTATGGGAAAAGATGGGGAATTTGTATCAGTTAAAGTCCCTATTAAACAAGTTGTTTCTTCGAAAGAAGTTGTATCATATTAAGATGGAATATGAAGACTCTGTGACTTAGCATCTAAAATCCTTCAATACTTTGTTAAGTCAACTTGTCTCTGTTGATATTAAGCTTGCATAAGAAGGTAAGTGCAATACCTTGTTATGTTATTTGCCATACTTCTGGGATAATTTAGTTGTAGCAATTGGCAGTACCACTCAATCTGCATTGAAGTATGAGGATGTAGTTGAATCCTTGTTATTAGAAGAGATGAAGAAAAAAAATCATGTATATTCAGAGCACAACTCAGCTATTTATAAGATGTCATCCCCAAGATAGGAATAAAAATAAAGCTGGGAATTATAAGAAAGATCGTAGGTGTAAGAAGGTTGATAAATCAAAGGGATTTGATGATACCTCTTCCACAGAGGTGAAAGCCTCCACAGAAGAAGGAGGTGATGTTTACCTAGAGGTTGGCATCTAGAGGTACACATACAGATCATGGTGTATGGTTGATTAACTCAGATGCGTCGTTTCACATGACTCCTCATAAGGAGTGGTTATGTGAATATGAAAATTAAGATGGCAGTGATGTCTTCTTAGGAGATGACTCGACAACCAAAATCATGGGACATGGAAAATTTAAGTTGTTGATGAAAGATGAAAGGTTTAGAACTCTCCCTGGAGTTATGCACATTCCAAATTTATCCAAGAGCCTAATATCTGTAAGTAGGTTGGATGATACAGGTGTGGATACTTTATTTGGAAAGGGAACTTGCAAAACGATATGAGCAATGGTGTTGATGAGGGTAGTTCGATGTGGAGCTCTGTACAAGTTGTTGGGAAGTACTTATATTGATGGGTGTAATAGTTCTTTTGTCCTTAAGTAGAGAAATAAAGAAGACATGATCTATTATCACTCCAAGAGTCACCTTAGACTGTAAATCAGGTGAGCTTGGTAACATACAAAGAATTTAAATTTTAATCTTGAAAGATAAGCTTTAAAGTCACAGGGATTTGACCATAAGGACAATCAAATTCATCTACTGTACACATTCCCAAGTATATCCTTCAACAAAAGTGGCCTTAGCAACTTCAGATCAAACAACGGGATTGATAAATGTATGAGAAAAAGAAAACTGTGATATGAACATGTTAGAGATACTTCCAACACTTTAAAACAGTCAACTCACGGCAAAAATATGTGTATTAAAAAATTCTATATCACCAATGCAAAGAACGAAGACCTCACTCAATCATTGTGTGAATAAGAAGAAGAGTAAATCAACCACTCATTAAACATTAGTACACAGAGGAAAACAAGAAATGTAAAAGGAAATTCTGATCTCCATTGATAAGGAATCACAAATATGAAAAAATACAGAGAAAGAAAAAGAACACAGTGATGACACTTATGAATTCCTCTTGTTCGAAAGACCCCTTCCCCCTAGCTCATTCTAACCCTTCCTCAGAATTTCAATAGTCTTTTTTATATCTTCCACCTTTAGTGACAGTGCTATCATTTGAATAACAACCCTCTCATTGGATCCTGTGCCCTCAAAATGGAAAGACAACATGTGGATAACATAAGATAACTAAAAGGCTAAAAACAAGGGTAATGTTGGTCACGCCCCTAACATCTCTTTATGATGATGAACTGTCCCTTTTTTATCACTTCTCCCTTTGATAGGTGGCCCTCCAACTCATAATTGATCTTCTAGAAACTGGCAAGATCCATCTTGACACCTGGCAACCACCGATTCATTGAAACCTCCAAAACCGGAATCCGTAGCACATTCTGCAACGCCTGTCAAGATTAAGGATTTTTTTCAAATCTTCACTGTCTTGCAATCAATGGACTCCTTAATACTGGGTAATCACATAATTTTGTAGGAGATCTCTATGGGTAATGATATCATCATTTATGATCACATCCTAAAGATCTCTGACAAATAATTAGGTGTTGATGAAGGAAAATTCCCACCTTATCACTCCAACAGGTGCTGAACAAAGCTGCAAAAAGAAAATTCCAAGGAACTTTGTTTTCCTGAATACAGTATGAGAGGTGAATAAAAACATCCCTGCATTTATGGATGAGGCTTGATGATATTTTTAAGGAGTCAACATATGTTCTTGAAATTACTCCAGCTGAGTCAAAATTGGACTTTTTGCCAAAAATTGTGCAAACTGTCACCTACAGGAAAGTTTTCATTGTTCTGTTTTGATGCTTTCGGATAGCTCCAATACTTTGGCAATGTTCTTGAAGGTTAGTGTAACACCCTATTTCCCCCAGCTTGTAAATATAACTAGACTGGCCAAGAACTATGGCAAACTCATAAATATGAATATGTGATGTAAATGGAC
>SNQJ01S0061573.1:0-12979 GCA_010110895.2 Picea sitchensis | reverse complement strand
ATATATATATATATATATGCTCATAGAACTGTGAAATTGTGAACGATTTCAGTGTAAGAATGTCTGTGCAATGTTTTGATAAGAAATAATAGATATATGCTTATAATAGGAAGTCCCCGCATGGCTTATGTTGATAAATGGATTTAGTTATGGATGAGTTGAATCAAGTCAGATTTCCAGTCCATCCTCGGGAGTTTGTTTCCAAGAAGGCCCCAGAATAGGACTCCTCACAGAAATTCCCTTCTTGGAGAGGTTTTCGAAGAACCTGGAAAAAGGACTTGAATGGGCAAGTCTTAATAACCCTATACGAGGAGGAATGACCCTCTTAAGGTTCCGAGGTAGTAGCGTAGGGATAAGTAACAAATCGACGAATGAGATCTCGTCGAATGACCCATAGCCATTCACGACCGATAGACTGACGAAAGTAACAAGGGCGTTACATACCTTGCCCCTTTTCCCCTCTATCTTTGTGGACAGAGAGGAAATCGGGATCATAGAACCCAAGGCCCAGGAGAACATTTGGATCGTTGATCTTTTCACATCCATGAATTAGTGGAAGAATGCACAAGGTGGGACAATCTGAGCCGTTGGATATCATCCAGAAAATCCCGTTAGTCGTTGAATCGGGTTAAGATGCTCGGAGTTTAGTCTCTGGGGTCTGCGCAGGAAGAATGGATCTAGACCGTTAGATCTTGGTCCATTTACCCGTCAGCCGTCAGATTAGATAGGAGGTGCACGGGGTTTAACCCTTCTCACACCAGGCAGACTTCCCAACCTTCATCGGGATATTGACATTCGGGAAATCGGAGTTCCTGAGGTCGAAGGAATCAGGATATCACAAGTCTCGAAATCCCGGAGAGATCATAACTATCCATCTTAAGGAGGACGCGAGGTAGCAATCGGCGCCATGGGGGAAAGGCCCGACAGGAAGTTGATGATCAGTGTTTGGGTCATCGGGACATCGGGGATCCTGGTGACAAAGTGTTTATGCATTTTGGAATCGCGAACCGCAAAACTACGATAAGTGGGAGCCAGCTGTCAGCCAGTCAGGATTCGAAGAATCGGGAATCACGGGGACAAGAAATCCATACATGGTGAAACTCCGAAGTCCGAAACCCCGACGAGAGGTAAGGTTGTGGTCACGGGGACATTGGTCATGTGGACTAAAGACTTAGCCCGAGAGGCTAAGGCAGCAGAGGAGCGTGTCGGGAATCGGGGATCGGTGGACCAAGTTGTTAGGACATCACGAGTGTCAAAACCCCGATAAGAGGAATCCCGACAGAAGTATATGGTTGCGGTCATATAGAGGGAGGTCGTGTGGACCAAAAGGTCTAGCCCAAGGGACTAGCGGAAGATGACGTCATATCGGGATATCGGGGATTCCGAGGACAAAATGTTTATGCATTTCGACATTACGATGTTCGAAACCCTGATGGGAGACAAGGCTGCAGTCTTGTGGAATAGTGGTCACGTGGGCTAGAGGTCTAGCCCGGAGAGCTAACGGAAGTTGGAGCGTGTCGGGATTTGAAGGATCGGGAATCCCGTGAGCCAATGTATTGTGGCACTTAAAGGATCGAAACCCCGATGAGCGGTAAGATTGTGGTCACGGGGATAACGGTCGTATGGGCCATGAGCCTAGCCAGGAGAGCTAGTGCATAAAGAGCACGTCGAGATTCGAGGGATCGCAAATCGGGAGGACGAGTGTATTTCGACATTGAAAAGTCCGAAAACTTGATGAGGAGGACAAGGTTGCAGTCTTATGAATTAACGATCACATGGACCAGAGCATAGCCAGGAGGGCTAATGCATAAAGGGCGCGTGTCGGTAAAATTTCCCATCGGAGATCGAGAGTTCGAGAGGCTAGGGACTTTTGTCGTCAAGAATCACGAAACTCTGAAACCCGAAGCTATCATCGAGGAAATGTCACAGGCGCGTGAAGAAGGGACCGTGACAGGGAAATAAAGACCTGTAGATAGGGATTGGCCTTTCACTGCTGCGAACTTCGGGGATTCTCATTGTTGAGAAATCAACGAAAAATTTGATTGTAGGTAGTGGGTATGTTACAATTAGCACAAGGCTGAAAAAAGGTGAAATGTATTCGAACTACTCCAACTGCTGCCTCCACTATCATTTCTTTGAGAATAAACTATACTAACCACTTGTCAGACTTTCTGCAACGCAATTGTAATGTTGATTCTTTCAATCTCAGCAAACCCTACACCATCAGATCTTTTAGAAGCCTTTTATAGAAATGGTGGTAATAGTAACATGTTCATTGGAACTCCCAAGTACCAATGATAGGTTTCCCTTTGAGAAAACAATCCCGTCCACTAAGTTCTTGTTTGTTTGCAGGCAAGGCCATCTCTACAACAATCTTCTCCTTAAGAATGGATATAGTTTCATAGAGATACTGTATTGTAACTTCCAGCATCTTCCCAATGCCTAAAATACTTGGCGTTGTTCAACCAATTGACAACAAGTATCATGAATTGTATCTTTCCACTTTTCTCCATGTTTGGACTTTGCTTATTTCTAAAAATAGGATTCTCTCTTGGTATGAATTCAAAATCTATCATGGTTTGAGATGGTACTCCAAAAGGAGTAACTAGGCATCAAATACAACAATCTTTCTACTGCACCATAATCCTCAACTTGCAAAAAATGTGTTTCCAGTGCCTGTAGTATCTGCCAGCTCTCATGGTTTCCCCAAATAAGTGTGATTCGATCAGGATATCAAACCTTCAAGGAAAGATGTAGTAAGAAAGTCTCCATAGAGTTAAAACCTATGTCAACAAAGTCGCCTAAAAACAAATAATTGGTCTGCGGAAAATCTCCCCCAATTTTAAATAGCTCTTTCATATCATAAAATTGCCCATGAATGCCACAAATAGTGACGGGGGCATCGACTCCCTGGACGTTGCTCTCCTCGACGAGGATCTCCATGGCCTTCACTTACGATTCCTTCAAAGGCTCACATCGCTTTAGTTGCTCTATTTGTCTGTCTCAGTCCGACATTTCTCCTCTTCTTCTTCTGCTCATGGTCTGTTATTGCAACTGAAATTTCCTTAGCAATAACTTACATTGCAAGTTGTGCACGAACAATGCTAAAGGGCCACATAGTTCCATTTTGGTCTTGGTCCATAGCTTCAAACAAGAAACTTGGGGCATCTCTATCATCTTTACTCACCACACACCGATAAGTAAGCACTGGTGTAACAAGACAAACTTATTCACTTGGAAAAATATGCTCGAAATTAGCGATTCCACTAAAAAATGAATACCAATCCAGTGTCATTTTTTACACTAGGAAACCGTCTTGACACCTGGGTACTTGTCTCTTTAGTTTGGTGCTCCTGTGTATGGTCTATCTCAAGCATAAAACTCCATGATACACAGGGTTGTCGGCTTTAAATTTCAACTCTTGGCGCCAATGCCTTGTGCAAAGCCCACGTGGGATCTTCCCATGATACTGGTGAAAACGTTGTCAAACAGGGCATCAAGCATGAACCTCTCCAATCAACAGCTGGTTGTTATGCTCTGTGTTTTATTTATATGCAGGGAGGATATCCACATTGCTTGGGAGAGATAAAACATTTGCTTTTATAAGTGCCAGTGGTTTTAATGTAATCCGACGCCTTGTGCACAAAGGCCTCCTCGTGGGATCCTCCTCCTCGACAACTTGGCGTTTGTGTTTTGTTGTGTTGTGGACTTGTGGTTGTGTTATTGTGGTAGGTACTTGGCTGTTAGGCTCGTGGACTTGGAGCTTGGCCTTCGGGCCCCAGTATTTTTTGGCCAGAATAGAAAGCCCGAGAAAAGCTAAAAGGCCAAAAAGAACCTTTGTTTCTTCGCATATAAAATATGGTTCAAGTCCCCCCCTTTTTTGATAAAAAGAATGTTTAATAACAAAAACCAATATTTTTTTAGTTAAAAAACATAGAAAATGTTAGTATATGAGGAGTGATGAAAATATGACAATAAGTAGTTTTAATAATGATTTTGTCATTGTAGGAATGTAGATTAGAAGACAAAGATCATAGGAATTCTAGGAAAAAACAATCAATGGGAACTTGTCAAGGCTTGATGAAGAGTTTGGAGGCCATGACAACAAGCAAAGGACCAAAGGAATTTGGCAAATCTAACACAAACTTCGGTGAAGAACTTTAAAATTTAGTGGTGCGCATTTAAGTGCTAACAAGATCCATACTATCCCTGGAAACAAGATCATGATGTGGCATCAAATATTCTGACATATTGGAGAAAAGGACCTTCGAACATTACACAGTAAAGGTATGGTTGAAGGTATGTCTAATTGCACCTTGGATTTTGATTTTGATTCAGAACACACTATTATCGTTGTCTGAACACATTTTTTACCTTTACTTCAATACATAGAAAACAATTCTACTTAAATAACACTATTTTTAAATATTTAACAAAAAATTATAATTTACATTTTTTTTGGATAAATTAAAAATTAGAAAAAACTAAGAAAAAAAGAATTGAAATTAAAAAAAATTATATATAAAAAATTAAAGAAAAACTTAAAAAACAAAAAAGGAAAAAAAAAATAAATTTAAAAATATATGAAAAAAAATGAGAAAGAAAATGGTAAAAAAACAAATTTATGGCAAAAAAAACTTTAGAAAGATTTAAAAAACACACACAGAAAAAATGAAAATAGATATATAAAAAACCAAATTAAAAGACCTAAAATACAAATTTAAAACAAAAAATAAAAACAAAAACTTAAAAAAAACTTAAAATTATGACAAAAAATTAAAATTAAAAACTCCTTGGATTGTGCTACCAAGGAAGACCAGGATTGGACAGAGTGTTGGACATACATGGGTTTGTTGATGTAGACTGGGCTAGATATATGGATCACAAAAGATCTACAAGTGGATATGTGTTTAACCTATTTGGAAGAACACTCAGTTGGATGAGCAAAAGACAAGTTGTAGTGGCACTATCAACTACAAAAGTTGAATACATGGCAACCACTCATGGAAGCAAGAAAACAATATGGTTATAAACATTGTGTTCAGGTATTGAGTTGGTACAACAAAAAGTGAGATTAGATTGTGACAGTCATAGTGCAATCTTCCTGGTAAAGAACCGAGTGTAACATTCAAAGACAAAGTATATTGATGTTCAATATCACTTTGTGAGAGACATGGTTGAAGACAAGAAGGTGTTGTTGGAGAAGGTTGACATTTTGAAGAATGTCACAGATTCATTGACAAAGTCTGTGAGTGCCGAGAAGTTCTCCCGGTGTAGAGAAATACTAGGCACTCATGCCCTGGATTGTTGACTATGAAATATTGTGACCCCCTGTATGCAAATAAAACAAGAAGTGGGAGAATGTTGGGTATGTGTTATATTCTTTGCATGCGTGTGTGTGGTGGGGTGTGTGTCAGATTTGACGACAGGGTTTGACGATCCCACCACCTGACGCTCTTTGTGTATGTGTGCACCAGGCTCTTTTCCGAGGGGAAGGGTCGCAGAGGGGGCTAGGATTGGGCCCTCGTTCTTAGACTAAGCCTTCGGCTCTAGGGAAGTGCCCCCCAAAAAAATTGAGGTGGTTTTTGCTATTTTATCGGTTTTCTAAATTAATCCTGGATTAAGGGATTAAGACTTTGGTAGTCGCAAAATACCTAAAATATTGTATATATTATGTTTTGAATGGTGAAATTAATACAATGAAGAGTTGAGAGGTGTGACACCAAGGAAGGATGGTTTTTTCCTAATTGAGAGTTTCCAATATAAATCTATGTGTACTATGTATATGAGTCATTTATTAAATTTTAGCTCTGCTTAAGAATATGCATTGTTTTACTTCACAAGTTTAAAACTTCCAATTGGATGTCCATGGATTGTGGCCATGATGGACTTTGGTGCAATTTTCTTCATCTACTATTTTGGTAAGTAAGAATAAATATTAAAACTTTTTTGTCAATAATTTTTTTATGTTTTTGTCAATGTGGATTGTAATGATGCGATAAAAATGGATAGTCTAACTTTATATAATTAGATATAGATAGATGATATGATGCCAATCTTAATATATAAAATCACTTTTAAAAAAGATTTAAAATTAATATTTTTCAACTTAATCTTTTTCGAAGTTAAAATAATTTTTTCAATATGTTTTTTTTCTATATAATTTTCCAGAGTTAGATTGCCTTGAGAAAACCTAACACTAACAATAGACCTCCAAAGCACTCTAACTGAATTTAATTAATAAAAAAATAAATTAACTATATTTGAATATTTGAATATGCAAGTAATTAAAAACAATAATTAAAGTTAAATATGTATTTATAAAGTTATAGGTTAAACTTCTAAGTTTTGGTATTTTTTAGGAAATATTTAATTGTTATATTTGTTTTTTTTTTGTATAATTAGGGTGTTTCAGGGTTTTTCAACATGTTGAATTCATTTCTACATTAAAAAAAGCAATTTAAACAACAAAAAATTGTTATTTGATGTAGATTTAAATAGTGGATGTAAGGAGCCAAAACATAGAACAATTAAAATGCAAACTTGTCCAGACAGCGAATAGACTTCTTCTCAAAAAAAGTCCTGAGTGTCCAAACGGCTGTTCAGGAGACAAATTGCCTTGTGGTTGGAGAATTTGAGGAGATTTCTCATTTTAAAGTCTAAATTAAAATTGTCCAAACTGTCAAATTTGAGAGACTGTTTAATTTTGAATTTTGAAAGTTAAGTGTTCATATCCCTGTTCAGAAGGTACATTGATCTCTTTGAAAGACTGTTTAATTTTGAAAGTTAAGTGTCCATATCCCTGTTCAGAAGGTACATTGATCTCTTTACAACAACAACTCTTATAGCACATAGAACAGATCAGACGTCACTTACCTAACACAACATTTCAATTCTTCGCAAGATGTAGAGTCAGTCCATCTGATAAAACAAAAATATAAGAGATTCAAAAGTCCATGTGAATCTCCACTTTGAAATGGTCAATATGAAAATGGTTTTCAATTCTATCAGCATTATAAAAGTGACACGCATGCCNTCGTAAAACCTATTTTCCGTACAAGAATTTCTCTTTTTACATTCAGTGATATTTATTTTCAGTATACAGCTTGTCAGTATCATCATGTTACTATAAGCGATATATACACCATCCAATCACCTTAATATATATCCAATGATGTATATATCACCTACCACAATGTTGCCCTTTTCTACCAATTCTATTATTATATTCCAACAAAAATTTTCAACATCAACTATTATTTGGAACAGGTAAAGACAATGGCTTGCAAGAAAACCTACACACTTTTTCATGATAGTTAGTTTTAATAGGTGTCGGGGTTGTAGTGGAAATTGCTTTCGAAGGACAGTGATGTATCATGTCTAGTCTGATTGCGGTCTGTCATGGATTATTCTCAAGGACGATGACATCTTTTGAAAAATTATAATGTAATGGGTAGGTGAAAAATTATGTGCAAGTTGAGTGTTTGAAGAATTTGACTTTCTAGATTATTATGCGAAGGAGTAGGTTAACTAGGGAGCAAATAGACCAGCTTTGTTAGCAAAAAAAATGGCTCTGAATCTGGTAGTTTGAGCTTTATATGGATCAAGGTTCCATGCATTTCAGAACCTTACCTCAAAAGTTTTGCCCCATTTTAAACCAACCCAGATGCTCAGAAAATTAATCAGAGTTATAGATTGACTGGAAATTTAAAATTGCTCCTAAGTTAGCCCACTCCATTATGCAAATAAAAAAAAAATTCAAAAGTCAAATACAATACATTTAATGAAAGTAGATATAATAAATGCAGATACTATTTTTGTATTTTCTTCATAGTAATAAAACACTAACTCATCAAGACTTAGTATGGCAAATACCATTATGATGATTAACAAGTGTTGTGCTGCAGAACATTTAATGTTCTGCTTGAGTGTTATTTATTGGATCCATAGTTATTTTGACTTAGCATGGCAAATACCAAATGATAATGACGAGTAATAAGTGTTCCGCTTTAGAGCATTAATGCTTTGTATGCTTTTTTTTTCCATGAAAAAAATTCCACAATTTTATAAAAAGTATAAAATTATTTACAGCGCCAATCCACATGGAGGAAATTCAGCGATCCATAGCTACTGTCAAGTCGGCCACTCCATACTGAACAATAGATACAAAGGTTTCTATCGCTGTTCATTGGCTGGACTTTGTGACGGCTATACATGGAGTAAACCATATCGGCGGATCATTGACAGCTCTGTGGTTCAAGTATCACAACCCCAATGGTCCTTTTACAAAAAAATAAACACTGGAAATTTTCCATATCCAATGATCTGTTCCTTGAGGACAGAGAATAAAACAAGGAAGAAGCATCGAGAAAAGATAGGCTACGGCCAAAAAACTATTTAATAACAGACAAAATCAATCCCTGAGATGAGTGACAGCCTGGAGACGAATCAAAAGATGCTGAAGGTTGAGATTTGGCTCTCGACCCCATTGTCACTGTGAAATAACAATAAACTACCTGCCTCCTCCTTTAACGCTCTCTTTGAGAGAGCATCAGCTTCACCGTTGAATGACCTGGGGAAATGTTGAAAGCGGATATTGGTGAAGCCTTTGGCTAGATCCATTGTTTTTTGTTTCCAGGGATCAACATTGATCGCACTGAGCTTGGATTTTTGTGAAATCCAGTCTATGATGACCTTCGAGTCACCCTTGACAAGCAAGTGATTAATGGACCAACCGGAAGCAAGTAAAAGGGAAACCCAAAGCCCCATGAGCTCCGCTTTTGTGTTTGTTCCCGGACCACAATTGAGAATCCACTTAGTGATTCTCGACTGGTGGGTTCTAAAAATACCTCCAGCCCCGCAGCAGGAACCCTTGGCTTGGGCAGCTCCATCAAAGCATGCCATAGTGAAACCTTCTGGCAGACTGAGGTCAATGTCTTTAATAAAATGGTGCTTTATTGAAGACGGCTGCCAGGAAAAAGATGCTATGACCCTGTGGAATACAGCCAGCGTGGATGGAGATCTATCTTCAAACAGTGCTTTATTGCGTTCAATCCACACATTCCAGCAGGTGTAAACTGCCAAGGGAAACGGCAATGTTTTGTTCAATTGCCAGGAGGAGAAACAGTCGAAGATAGAGTCGCCGCTCCAGGAGAAAAGTAGGTTAAAATGCTTTGAAAGTCTGCTCCAAACATCCTTAGTAAACTCACAGTGAATCAATAAATGTTGGATGTCTTCCTGAGCTCTTCGACAGAGAGGACAAAAGCCAGGGCCTTCCCAACCTTTTCGGCGAAGGGCATCCCAAGTTAAAATTCGAATCATCCCGGCCAGCCAAACAAATAGTTTTTGTTTTAGTGGAACCCTCCACTTCCAGACCTGTGAACGCCAAGACAAATCCAGGACAGGATTTTGAATATTCAAAAGTGCTTCATAAATGTTCTTTACAGTTGGGATGCCAGATGCATCACCGCCTGTCCACACTATTGTATCAGGATCATCATTGAGTGAAATACCAGCGCACTTAAGATTAAAGATAAAAATTTTCCAATCAGTTGCCATTCGCCCACTGAGAGACAAATCGCTTTCATTTAGCCAATGATCCGGTAGAGTGGAGGATCCAGTTGATAGATTGATCTGTGCAAGATATTGGAAATTTAGGGAAGTGAGCTTCGAACACAACTCCGGGTGAAGTAGCGATCTGTCTTCCAGACCAACAATCATGTCTCTGCCAGTTTGGATCTCAATACCTATGCCCGGCTTCCATCTGAGCCAATGGAGGATGATTGGAGATGATAGGACCAAGCCCTTCCAGAAGGGAGAGGCGTTCTTTTGGTGAAGCGATTGCTTACGAAGCCAGTCACTGAGATTTGCTGAGCCAAGGTATTTATCCACTACAATATTGTGCCAAATGCTGTCTAGTGTAAGAGCTCTCCAAAAAGCGCTGGCCAGGAGGGCAGTGTTGAAGGTATGTAGATTTTTTAGGCCCCAACCACCCGCCTTTCTGGGCCTAGCCAAGATCTCCCAGCAACAAAGATGAAAACAATGCATGCTTGGGTGTGAGTCAAAGGAGCGTACTACTCACACCTAACCATATAAATGTTCTGCAGCCAAATACTTATTGCTCCCCATATAATTATATGGTCCCATTAATATGGGCATAGTCTAAATGTTTTATGTTTTTCACTTTCGAGTAACTTTTGAATAATATTCTAAATTTTTAAATTAGTAGATTGAAATGAAACTTTATCAAAAGGGAAAAATAAAAATGAATTCAAAACCAAAAAAGATTGAGTAATGAATGACATGGATAACTTCAACTGCCCATAAATCGACTTATCAGGGGTATGTTTCAGTTGGTTTCTCCATTTGTTAATTAGTTATTTAATTTTCATTTAAAAAAAATTTAAATTGTTGAAAAAAAAATCAAAGTTAAACTTACATTACCCTGAAAAAATGATTCACAAAATATATTGAATTTGTTAGCTTGTTAACTCACTCTAATTAAATGAAAATTCAAATTATAATCTATTTTTTTTTTATCTTTAAATTTATTCTAATTATTATATTAAATTTGGAACAACATACTATTTAGAATCAAAAAATTATAATTTATCATATCAAATTTAAATCAAAATTATTAAAACTGAAACAATTTAGTTACTCACCGAATCCACTTCTTCTGGCAACATAACAGGATAGAGGGACTGTTACTCTAGTGTTTTTTGAAAATCAATAATACTATTTTTTATTTAAAAAAATAAAAATAAAAAATCTCAACCACATAAAAATAAAAATAAAACCTTCACCATATAAAACAAAAAAAAAAATGTTATTTTATTGTTTTTTAAAATCAATCATACTATTTTTATTTAAAAACAAAAGTAAAAATAAAACTCAATCCTCACTAAAAAAATCATGATTTTATTAAAAAAAATAAAAAATAAACTTAACCACATAAAACCAAAAAAACAAAATGTTATTTTATTGTTTTTTTGAAAATCAACCATACTACTTTTTGTTTTAAAAATAAAACTCAACCCTTACTAAAAATAAAAAAAACAATCATAATTTTAAAATAAAAAATAAAAATAAAACTCAACCCTCACTAAAAAATAAAAAAACAATCATGATATTAGTTATGTTCCATTATATATAATTCAATCAGAAGTAAAAAAAAAAAACTCAACCCTCGCTTAAAAAAAAACAAAAAACAAACAAACAATCATGATATTAGTTATGTTCCATTAAATATAATTTATATAATTTAATTTGAAATGCCTACTGGGTATAAAATATGATAATATTTGGCTAGCTGTTTTACATATATGAATTACTATTTTTTGTTGTTCAAAATACATTTCTGCTAAATGCATAAATGGATTCAGCAGGTTGAAAAACTCCGAGGGTGGATTTTACAGAAATAATCACCTAAATCTAGGAATCCAATAATTTTTCACCGAAAGCAAATATTCCCAGAAAAATCATCATTTAGTAGAATCTTTAGCCTACTACTATTTCAGCAGCCCAACCCAACCCAACCCCATATATAAAACAGTTAGTGATGAAGTATACTGTTAAAGCACTCTATTATGTGAACTGGTATATATAAAACAGTTAGTGATAAAGTGTACTGTTAAAGCACTCTGTTATGTGAACTTACCAGTTCGAAACCAACCACTAACCTTATGTGCAGTGTAAGACACACCATATATATATATATTATATATATATATTATATCAATCCACTATAAAAATGTCAAAATATATCACAATCAATTCACAACTGGAAAGTGTTTATTGCCAACTTATATCACAACAAACCAGTTCGAAACCAACCACTAACATTATGTACAATGTAAGACACACTCCATATATATATATATAATATTAATCCACTATAAAAATGTCAAAATATATCACAAAAACACATGTTCTTAACCATTAGGCCCACTCATATCAATCCACTATAAAAATGTCAAAATATATCACAATCAATTCACAACTGGAAAGTTGCTTATTGCCAACATATATCACAACAAAAAGCGCGCTTAATGATTGCCAAAATTGAAGTGTCTACGACGGCTATGACTACCCCCGAATCTGGATTCAGTGCATCGAATTCGCATTTTGAATAAAAGCATAATATTGCAATTGCTTTAATTGACACACCGACAGAAAATTAACGACAAAATAATTCATTTCATCAAATTTCATTTTCATTGAGTTGCTGGTGAAATTCAGGAGCTCAATTCAAGGAACCTGAGAGCCGTGGGATGGTTTGCATTACAGAGCTGGTCGGGTTTCAGAGTCTCCACAATCTGCCCATCGACCAACAGAAAGACGAGGTCGGCGATTCTCTGAATCTGTTTCACGCTGTGGGAGACCATGATAATCGTCATCCCCTTGCCCCTTTTCAGCTTCCCGATCGATTTCTCGATGTGCTCAGTCGATATGGGATCCAGGGCGCTCGTCGGCTCGTCCAGCAACAGCACCTAATGCTCACAACAAACACAACCGAATTTAGAGAAAAAAAAAACTGACAGAATCCTCTTCCTCCGCCAAAGAGAAAAAAAAGCCCCAAATCCCCCACAACATTAACCAAATTCAGAGAAAGCAAGACCCACCTCGGGTTCGTTAGCGAGAGCCCTGGCCAAGGCCACCCGCTGCGCCTGCCCGACGGACAGACCGCTGGCGGATCTGGCGGCGAGCGAGGATTCCAAATCCGCAAGGCCCAGATACTCAGCCACCTTCTCGTCCGACAATTTCTCCCCGCGGAGCGCCGGCCCGTACCTTATGTTATCCGCAACGCTTCCTGTGAATAAACGAAATGAGCCCGACATAAGTCATGAATATAAATACGAATTCTGTATCAAATTGATAACCGACCTTCGAAGAGGGCTGGCGTCTGGAAGAGCATGCCGACACGGCGTCGGAGGGCGAGCACGTCGAGCCGGGAAATGTCGTGGTTGTCGAGGAAGAC
>SNQJ01S0061572.1:9954-46067 GCA_010110895.2 Picea sitchensis | reverse complement strand
AACTCAACAACCTCATTATGCTCCCATCACAAAGTAGGCCAACCCACTTTCCACATGGCACTTTGGTTACCTTTTATTCCTTTCTTAAAATTGACATAACTTTGACATCCAAAGTCCATTTTCAATTCTTTTATTTTAAACTACCTATTTTCTGAGAGTTTTCCATCTAGACAACCAGTTTCTACTTTTGAAGTCATCTTATCTACACATTTTAATATGGCTAGTACAAGTGATATTTTTCTCACCAATGCAAACTACTTCTTATACAAATTGTGTATGGATAATCTACTATAGAGTAAAGGATTTTACCATATCAACTTGGGAAAATAAACTACTCCCACTAATTCCTCAAAGAAAGCGAAATGGGATAGTTAAAATGACGAAGCACATGGACTAATCAGAATGACCATTTATAGTGGTTTATAGTTTCATCTTTAAGGAGTTGAAAAAATAGATGATGCTTGGACAAATATGGAAACCATATTTGGTAAACATGATGAGATTTGATCCCACCAACTTTAAAACCAATTGGTTTCTTTAAATTGCAATGATTTATTTTGCATTGAAAATTATGTATCTAAGTTAAAAACACTTAGACTTGTACTTGAAGAATGTAACATATCAAAGAAGGATTACCAATGTATATATTCTATTCTTTCTAATCTTGGTAGTTCATATTTTGTCTCTGTATCTACTTTTCTTTCCACTAGAGAAGCTCTAGGGGCTTCCTACAAAACAACCACTCTTGAAGATTTTTGCGATTCTTTGATATGAGAGGAAGATAATATCTTTCATCCTGGAGTGATTAGAACTATAGGTACATCTAATAAAGCCTTTTTGTCCCAACAAAATTATAAATCCAATAATTCAAAGAAGAAACATCTTCACAACGATAAGAAAAAATAGGTTCCCAAACCCTCTATACTATCTCCTACTCCCAATGGTGAAAAAGGAACTAAATCAAAAGGTAAGAAGACTAAGATACATTGTGATTTTTCAAGGAGAGATGGTTTGGAATCTAAATGCTTCAAAAAAATGGAAGCCTTAGAAGAAGCAATGAAGAAACAACAATTTTTATTCTTATTATTCTAACTCTTCTTCTCATGGGAATGCATTTGATTTTTATTTTTCCTTCAATGTAACATCTACTACCTTTTTTAATGAGTGGTTTATTGATTTTGGAGAATATTCTCATACAGATAAGTATAAATCCATCTTTTCGACTCTTAATGAATGTAACACCAAAGAATTATTTGTTGATGATGATATATATTTTGGTGTTGTAGGGTCTGGATGATGACCATTTTAATGATGCATTTTGTGCTCCAAGTCTCTATTGCAATATAATTATATCAGTATATCAAATCACTCATTCTAGTGAAGGTAAACCAATAGAATTTTTACCTCACCAAGTTTTAAGCGAGGATTTAAAAGATCCTAACTTATGTCCTAACAACTAGAATTGTTGATAATAATACCAGGTTGTTTATATTTGGAAACTTTGGATCATCATATTTTCCATCGGTTTTTATTTCTCTTTATTAAACTTTGGCATGAACTATCTAGTCATCTAAACGATCACTCATTGTAGTAGCTATGTACTCAGAAAATGATGGGTGATCTTCCTCTTGTTTCTTATAGAGACGATGCTTGTCCCGATTGTGTTCTCGACAAATATCATTGGAAATATTTTGATACACATGCTTGTTGGTACACCTCCACCCCATTACAACTTGTTCATAGTGATTTGTGTGGTCTGCTTCCTTCTTTTTTCTCTAGGTTCAAGTAGGTCTTAACTTTCATTGATGACTTATGTAGGTTCACTTGAGTTTACTTCTTAAAACTTAAGAGTCAATTTTTTTATATGTTTTTGGTCTACAGGACCCTTATAGAAAAACAATATGGACATCAATTTCAGTAGTTAAGAAAAAAGAATGGAGGTGAATATGTTAAAAACAAATTTACAACTTACTACACTAGACATGACATTTAGATGTCACATATTGTTCTATATACACCACAAAAAAATGTTGTTGTTGAGAGAAAGAAATTGCACCTTAAATAAATTACAAATTGTATGATCTAATATAAGGGATTAAGTCCTCATTTTTGGGTAAAAGAAATTAATTATTCCAATTACATCATTAATCGCACTCCCACAAAGGAATTTAAAAATATAACATTGGAATAAGCATAGAGTAAAATTAAACTAGATGTAAGTCACTCATGTGTGTTTGGTAATGAAGTGTGGGATCACATTCCTAATGAGAAAAGAAATAATTACAACCTAAAAGTGAAGCACATTTTTATTGGATATAACAAAGATATAAAGGATTATAGAATTCTTCAACCTCATTCAAATAAAATAATTATTAGAAGAGATGTTAAGTTTGATGAAGGTCTTTCATCCTATGAGCTTAATTCAACATTCATTCCATTTTAGGCCTCTGATCCATCTTCAACATCTATGCTAGCTTCTATTCCAAACTTTTGTGTTAATGATCCTATTTTTGGTTTTTATTCAAATGATCATAGTGATGAGTAAAATCCACCTATACTTTCTCACCTTATTCTAGTTGGGTACATTGAACATGAACATGCACTAATACTACCGCTTCCCATATGGGCATACACAACACAAGAAACAATTGGTGATCCTAGAGATGAGTGTCGTACATGTTCAGAGTTCTAGTGAGCCTCCTTTCTTTTGGATCAAGTTTTAGAGACTGATTATTTAGATGCATTTTATTATGGCTATCCAATTTGGGACACACCAATGAATGAATAATATCGTTTCTTAATGGCGAACGATACTTGGGATCTTGTACCTCTTCCAAAAATAAGAAAGCTTGTCAGATGAAAATGGGTGTATAGAACTAAGTATGCATCAAATGGAAGTGTTGAAAGAAATAAAATTCAATTGATTTCCAAATATTTTTCCCAAATTGAATGGATTGACTATAATGAAATCTCCCCCCCAATAACCATAATGAATTCCATCCACAATGTTCTAGCCCTTTATACTTCACATACATGCGAGGTCCATCAGATGGATGTTAATTCCACCTTCTTGCATAGGTATTTGCAAGAATAAATTTGTATGGAACAACCTCCTTGCTATGTTCATAATGAATCCATGCTTGTTTTCTACCTTAAAAAATCTCTCTATGGTCTCAAGAAATCTCCTTGAGCTTGGTATGCCAAAATAGATAGCTTTCTTCTTGACATTGACTTTTGTATATGTCATTCTTACCTCAATGTCTATACCAAGAAAGTAAATGACCATCTCTTAATACTTGTTCTTTATGTTGGTGACCTTATTCTCACAAGTAGTGACCCTAAAATTTTAAAACATGTGAAATCTAGCCTTAAGAAGAATTTTGAAATGATAGAATTAAGATATTTTCATTATTTCCTTAGCCTCCAAGTATTGCAAATCAATGGAGGAAATTCCCTTTCCTAGTCTATGTATGCATGTGACCTTCTTCACCAACACCATCTCTCTTCTAGTCTAGAGTCAAACTTGTTTCCACCTATACTACAGCTGAAGTAGATGCCACTTTGTATCATCAATTAGTTGGTAGCCTTTTATATTTGAATCAATACTTGTCCTGATATTTACTTTGTTGTTAGTATTGTTTCCTGGTATATGAAAACACCCCATGAGAACCATTTAAAACCAACAAAAATGATACTTCAGTATATCCAGGGTATGTTTTAGCTTGGGATACATTACAATTTAGGGGGGACTCCTTTGTTGGTTGGTTTCATTTATTTTGATTCCGCTGGTAACCTTGATGATTGAAAGTCTACTACATGTTATGTTATTACTCTTGGTTCTATACGTGTCACTTGGGCTTGTAAGAAGAAACAAACACTTTCTAGTTCTTTAGAAGAACAAGAGTATTGGGATACTGCTAATGCAAGTCAAGAAGACATGTTTTTTTGACAGATCCTTTTAAAGTTTGTATTCTAGTAGCAACATCCAATTGCACTCTAGTGTGACAACTAGAGTGCCATTAAAATCGCCAAATATCTAGTTCAACATTAGCATATAAACCACATTGAGATACACATGTACTTCATCAAAAATATTATTCAATATCAAATACTCTAAGTTCTAGTTTTCCCTGTAGATGATCAAGTTCTAGACACTTTCACAATGTCTCTTATAGAAGCAAAGTTTTCCAAAATTTGATTTATGTTAGGAGTTTAGGAAGTTTTCATTAAGGCGTGATTGATCAACTGCCTCCTTCCTTCTCATATTGTGCCACCTTTGTAAATAATTCAACAATGCCCCAATTTGTTCTTAAGGGGGGATGTTAAGATATCTATACACTTAAAATTTAGTTAGGATCAATTTGGACTAATATGTCTTTAGGTAAAGTGTATTTCCTTAGTATGCATTTGTAGTTATATAATTCAATGATCACAATATGTTCTAAACATAAAGTGATATGATGTTTCATACTCTCCTCGACAATAATGACTATATTTATCCATGACTTTACACTGGATTTATCCATGATTTCTATGTAAAGATCATGTAGGGTAATTTCTTGATGATCGATTGTGAGAAACTCATATGTATTTTTTTTTGCATTTTGCATTAATATATTGTCTCAAGTGGTCGCATTGGATGGGGCC
This sequence comes from Picea sitchensis, assembly GCA_010110895.2. Taxonomy (NCBI): domain Eukaryota; kingdom Viridiplantae; phylum Streptophyta; class Pinopsida; order Pinales; family Pinaceae; genus Picea; species Picea sitchensis. The sequence goes on along the minus strand of SNQJ01S0061572.1, from coordinate 41,420 downwards.
ATGGATGTTTTCCCTCCTTGAGGGTTTTAATCAAGTAACACAATAGTATATTGTTGATTTTCCATAACCTAGCACCTGAAAATTAACTCAAAATAAAATCTCTTTATTTATTAACTGCACAACTAGGTTATCAACGAAACATTTAGCAAAAGCATAAAACAAAAACCAAACACATTTGCACAAGATATTTCTAGGTAAACTACCCCGAAAAAACCCTCGCGGGAAAAAAAGATCTATGATGAATTTTTTAATATAAAATCAGGGCTCTCATCTTGGGATAATGGACCTTCTGAATAAAAACAACTGCAACAATAGCCTATCCGATTTCCCAATATCGGTCCTTCGATATTGCTGGCTGCTTCTTCCCTTGCTTCCCCCTTTACATTCTTTCCTCGGTCCTTGCCCCTGCACACCTGAGTGATCACTCACTCTTTATGTACCATCATTGTGTCTCATCCTCTCACTTATGATGCCTTTTATTACATAGAGTTAACCCTAAGTCTAAAACCCTAGATCTTCTAAAGTGATCTACGAATGAGATCTAATATTGTGTTCACTTTGGATCTAATGGCGAGGACTTAATCAACTCACTTAAGTTACTAATTTCATCAAGACAACCTTGTCTCGATAAAGTAATATCTCTACATTTTCAAAGCATGCACAATGGATGAAAGCTCCAATTCATGAGTAACATAGCACTACTCATGATCATTTAATTTTATTTACTCATAGTAAATCACATGTCCTTATTGGATGAGGACTCCACCAAGTCCTTCCTTGCAAACATTTTTACAGTCTAAGAAATATTTTTCAGGGTTTGCATTCTTTAGGACATGGGAATTAGTCAAGAGATGTTTTTGTTAGAAAAGTGGGTGTGCTTGTTTAACCATAGACAATATAGAAATATTATCACCCAACCATAGGCATAAAGGCGACCCCCGAGCACCTTAACCTTGACAGAGAGAAGAGTTACGGTAGTAAATCAATAGCCAACCAAGGCCAGCGCACCAAGAAAAGGTAATCAAAGACCAAGTAGAAAGTCCAAGCCAAAAACCAAAATACAAGTTGCAGTATCTGCATCTGTAGGTCCTCTCCAAACTTGTGCACAACTAGTCTTATGTAGTTGCGAGTGAGTCAGTCACAAATGAGCTCTAGCGCCCTTTATTTATACTACTCCTTCTTAGCTGTCTGGTCCGAATTCTCTTTTTGGGGGATAAAAACTCAATATTAATTATTCTCTTTAGCCGACTTGTCTTCTAGGGTTATTGTCCAAGGCTTTAGGGTTTCTCTTGCTTCCCAAAATATTCTAGTCTTGTCAAAGGTTACGAGTGGAGGTTAATAACTCCCACGAATACCATAATATCAACACTCCCTCCTAGCTAGGGAGGTATAAAAGGAAATGGTATTGAACATAAACAAACCATTCAACCGGTAGCATCAACATAGCCACACAGGCTATCTCATGATCAAAGCATGAACACCATCATCACTATTCAACTGGATAGTCTCCATGGAAATCATAACAATGCCACCCAATAGAACACTATTGTGTCTATTAATAGTAGTATACAACTACTATATGATGGTACACAACCACTCTCAGTAGCACACTGTTACTAACCAGTGACCCACATTCACTAATAGTGGATCACATCCACCATAGTAGCATACAACTACTGTCCAAAGACATACAGTCTCTACAACAATCATATCATCTGATATCAATCTACATAAAAAATATTATGATACAAACTGAGTCATTTGGGCCATTCTTCCACTCACATCTGTGATATCTGGAAGAGCATATGGCCTCAAAAAATAAAACATCAACCATGGGCTATCTATATGATTCTTGCCAAGCATAGAAGAATAACTGCCCTTGATTCCTAAGCCTCGACCATTCACCTAACTAGGCCATTCCTCTGACACTAATAATAGTGCAACCTCGATAAATGAGTCTTTTTTGGCACAGAGGCATACCCATGGTTCAACGCTACAAGAGCGCACCAAAAAAACCCTAACTACTGGCCCTTTCGGCAACACTTGCGAAGCAGATGAAGTCTCACCCGAGGTAGAGGCAGGGGTGGTTGTAGGACTCAAGTGTCTGCAACCTTAGCTGGGACACAGATATGTGATTATATCGCTTACAGATCACTTAGCATCGATCATTTATCAATATTCAACCCTTATTATACTTCACAGATAGTACAAATCATCGCAACATTCACTTAGATATAAGGCATCTTAGTACTTAGCAACAGTAAAACAGATCAGATCCAGTAGATCAACACTAAGCATCTTCATACATATCATATCTACTATTCATACACATATAATAAGCACAAAACATAAATAGATCTATCTAAGTATATCAAAGCACTTAGCAAAAGAAAAGATAAGCACATCAAGTCAAGGCACAAAGCATAACACACAGATTTACATGGTTCACCCCCACCCTGGGGCTACGTCCACCGACTCTTCTTCTTTATTATCGTCGGCCAAGTGGTTACAAGCACAGAGCCACCAAAACCCTACTGCGCACAGGACATAAGATCTGCACAGCTTGCTAGATCCTTCTTCCTTGTGTTATATCACAAAGCCTTCTACAACTTCTGATAGTAACTTGCACTCAGCTTCTGCAAGTCTCATATAAGCACTAAGCTCTTACAGATCTTACTTGCACTTAGCATACATCACATAGATGTACTATTTTTTCTCTTTTCTTACATTTCCTATCCTTCTATTTATACATACAAAATGGACCTAAGCATGGGTAAACTCACAGGCCGACATCCCTTTCCCATTACATATTCCCCAAAACCCAAAAAGGGACCCAAAAGTGGGTCGAGATTCTGTAATATTCGCTTCGTCTGGTGCTCCATCTTCGATAGGATGTCGAAGTCCCAAAAATAGTCAAATATGACCAAGTGTTCCCAAAACTTGGTTAAGGGCCAATGGGCCCCCAACACTCACCTGTGACTCGTCCCAAGTCACTCTGGTCTGAGCAATTCTGCCTCGAATGCTTTGAGCTTGGCTCGAGCTACTTCAACCTACTGTAGTGCTACTGCCTCTTGCTTAGTAAACTCCTGAATGAGTGTGTCATTGACTGGTCCTTCTAGGCACTGTTCTGCTATGATGATGACCTGTTCTAGCTCGACTCCTTGGATTTCAACTTCAGTGAACAGTTGGCATGCATTTTCTTGCACCGATTGAAGTCGTTGAGAGATTTCCATCACTTTACTTTGGATCGTGTGGATCTGTTGCTGGGAAGTGCATTGCTCTGGAAACCTCTTCATTATTTCGACTGGTGACAAGGCCTTCAGCTGCACCTGTAATGTATATGTGTGTTTCTTCGCTTCTTGGAGTTGCGACTCCAATGCTTGTAAATCTGGATTCTCCGTGAGGTTTTCATAAGTCTGAGTGCTCCTAGAGCTCAACCACTTACATTCCAAAGTAAGGGATTTTATTCTGCCAACTGAACTGCGAGCAGTTGCCTCTCTTAGGTCTCTGATTTCTTGAGGAGTCTCCGGTATAGTGCGAAGTTCCAGGTCTGCGATGCGTTGTTGAAGCTGCTGGATCACTTCTTCAAGTTGTGCCACCTGTTGTGGAATTCATTCTTCAACTCTCACTTATATGACGGTCATAGAGAAAAGTGCTCTTTTGACCTGTTCCTTTACTTCTAGCTGCTCCATGATTAACTGCTCCTTTCTCTACTGTAGCTCTGCTTTCTCTTTGTCCCACTATGCTTGAAGAGCAAGTTTTTCTCATTCGACAGCACTGCGCTTCTCAACAAGTACTCCCTACACCTGTGTCAAGCATGTATGGCTTGCGCTATCTCTTCCTAAGCTCGTCGAAGGTGAGCTTCAACTTTATCAATGATTTGGTGTAATTGGGCTGGCTCATCTCCTAGTTCTACTGTTTGTACTGTCATAGGCGCAATGGAGACTGTGTGGCTAGACTGGAGTGCCTGCTACACTCCTTGGAGTTCAATCTCGATACGATTATACATCTGCTCCTTCTTCACCTCCTGCTTCTCTAATACCTCCTGTGAAGAATCGTTCATAGCTACAATGATGAAATTAAAATCATCCAATGTGAGGGTAATATGCATCTTGGTTACAGGGGTTCTAGGTTTCTTACCGAAGGAAGATTTCAGAGGAAAAACCTTCCTTTTCTTTAACGAGTCCTCTTCATCCCTAGGTGGTGGTACTTCGCCTTTCTGTTGTTCAATTTCTGTGCCTTCTATCTCTTCGCCATCATTCTCTTCGTCTGGTGAGATGGACACAGTCCTCACAGATGTGCTGTCTATATCCTGAAATTTTGTAGGCTTCTTCATCTTACTAGGTCCAGGTGTATCCTGCGCAGCTTCCGGGTTGTCTACATTAGAAAACTCCGCAGGGTTGGCTGGAATAAGAAGGTCCGCCGACCATTCCTTAGTGATCTCTTCTAAGTCTTACTCTGTCAACTTGTAATAGGACTGTAACTAATTCTTGTGCTCATCAGTGCGTGCTGTTATATAAATGAAGTGGAGGTCCACACTGAACTTTGTTAAGGGCCAAAAACTGTGGAGGGTATTTAGGGTCATCCGGGGCTCAGACTGGATGGCTTGTTTCAACTTATTGTAGTAGGTATGGAAGACGGCATTGGATTTCCACTACTTGTTCATATCATTAGAGTACCGTAAGGTACCGAACTTCGTGGCCAAAGGTTTGAAGGGATCGATGTCGGGGAAGGTTGCACCTTTCGACATTTCGCATGCAATGAATGTGATTAGTATGAGAAGCCAGCTAAAGTGTAACTCATGCCCTTGGTATTGCGCTTCTCTGCAATCAATCTCTAGCTGGTTTATAAGGTACTCCTCCCAATTCATCTGTAGTCCCTCCGCACACTTTCCTGCGAGGTCAACTACGAATCCAGTCACTTGGGTGGGCCAATTCTTGTGAACTACCTTGCCTGTGATCAACTGACATGCGAGGTGCACTGCGCCATTATGGATAGAGGTTACCTTGTAACCTCACGTGCCCTTCTCGACATCGCCATAAGTTTCTTTGTTTCTCTATGCTAATGCTTGATCTAAGGTCTTTCCAGGGTAAAAATATTGTGGGTCAGGGCCCTGCATGCTCAACCCTGTGATTCGATTGATCAAGGTCGGATCCACAATGATGCGATAGTTCAACCATAAGTAACCTCCGTGGTAGCAGGATAACAACAATTTCAAGCATGCGTTTACTTCCTGGTGTCGGCCAAAGAGCGAGATCTTCATCACATTGAGCAATGTGGAATGCGCGAGGTTCTGGGTCCATGGCTGCGGGATAATCTTTGAATTATTGCCTTTAGTCCTGGTCAGATACTTGTGCGGGGCGAGCATGCTGTAAGACTTCTTGTCGCCAAGGTTGAAGTCACTGAACTTCAATGCTGTAAGATTATTCTGGTCGGCTCGAACTACGCGTATCCCTTTCGGGAGGTACGTCATGACCAAATCATAGTCAAAATATCTGGGCACATTGTCCCAGTTGATGGCGCCACTTAGAGGGGGTAGGTAGGCAGGTAGAATGCTCAGAATCAGCTTGGCATTCGCGATATTGTCTCTATGCTTCATTCTCGTCTCTGCCACGATTCTGGAAGTTCCTGCTCCACGAGAAGTCGATGGAGAAGCTTGGAATCCTCCTGTTGATGATGTTTGCACACCTACAAACATCCTTCTTTCCGACATGATTTTCTCGGTCCTGAGATAAGAGAGTACTTCCTTCGCAGATTATTCAAGTGCGCTAAGCTCTTTGGACATACACACTTGGGGTTAATATCATGGTTACAATGATCTTAGACACTGCATAGGAATGAAAAATAAGGGCACGATGATCACTGTATACACTTTCTAGTCTGCGGGCTTCAAATTCTCAGTTGGCAAAAGTGTTCTTCAGGCATGGCGCAACGCTATATATAGGTTATGTTGGCAATGATTTTCTTTATAATGGGTATGAGCCTCATTAATTCATGTTCTGTCCATTATGGCACAGTCCAATGGTCTGGTGATGGGCCATCAATGCATTCTGACCCGTTCAGAGCTACAGTCGAACGGATATATTGGCCTCCAATGGCTATATTGCTTCGCCACAATAAAGTTCCCTATGCCGTTGTTCTGATATCCTGACGAATCTCTAATTCTATAAAGTTTCTTTCTGCGAGGTACCCTTTGGAACCTGCTGTAACTTTTCAATCTTAGCCTTCTTCTTACTCAACTTTCTATCCTTCTTCCCAGTGAGTTTCGTCTCGGTGATTTTTTTTTTCATTCTAATTCTTATTTTCCTTGGACATAGGTATTTCACACTATTGAGGTTCTCTCCTAGGACTAAGGGGTAATACCTCTTCTATATATGAGACAGATACTTCACTGTGAGTCCTCTAATGCTCTTGCATCTTTGAAATCTGGGCTTCTAGTGTCAAATAGCTTCAATATGTTCTCATGTTCTTCAATCAACTACGTGATCCTTCTGGTCATGAAATCTTTTAACTCTTGTCTCTGCTGTTCTAAAACCTCTTCTTCTTCCTTCTTTCTAGCTTGATCCTTATCAATCCAAGATTTTCCTAGTAACATGGTAAACGGGGTGTTGTCTTCAATGAATTTAATAATTTCAAAGTCTTCCTTTTTCGAAGTTCCATTGACTGTCATATGTATCTGAGCGAGATTTCCACATAACATCATCAATTTTCCTCTGAATAGTCCTATTCCTCCTAATGAAGGGGTCATATCAGGTTTCCCTATAGCTTCCCAAGTTATTTCTGGCATAATGTTCACTTGCGTCTCTTCATCAAGGACAGAGTCAATGTCGAAGTCTCCTATTCTTGCTTCAATGAATTCTTTTTCTTTGAAAATATCTGATAGTCTAACATATTGGTTTTCATTCAGGGTCTCTTTCATTTTCATCAATACCTTCTCTGATTCTTGCTGGGGTTGTGCCTCTTCTGGATCTACCTTAGGGTTTTCCTGATTCAGATTTATTTCTTCCATCTTAACGATCATTCTAGGGCAATCCAATACCTCATGGTCCATAGCTTTGAAACAAAGACAACTAGATCTTCCACCAGGGAATTCCTTAGCTAGATGGCCTGGTTTTTTGCAACTGTAACATAGGGTTAATACTCTCTTTCTTTTAAATAATCCCCAACTTCTTCTATACTGCGCACTAGGATCATGGTAGCTAGTCTACAAAAAATTCTTTCTAGGATCCTACATCCATTTGTTAGTCCAAACATTCTTTCTATGCATAAGTATAACATATCTATCACTATTCTTATCAGATCTGCTCATATCAAACCTTCTTTCATCTATCAGTGCCCTAGTTTCCAAGCTAGGACAAACTGTATTAAACATACCTAGATCCATACCTTAGAAACAAAAAAATTCACTTATCTTACTTCTATAGAGCACAAAGCTTCCAGATCTAAGAAATTTTAACTATTTTTACCTTTATCAGAGCATAGATCTTACAGATCTTACCTCTTTTCTGCAGATCTAACCTCTTTTCTTCAGAAACTTCCACTTTTACCTTTCTTAGAGCACAAAGCGTATAGATATTGCTTCTTTTCTTCAGATCTGTCCTTCCTTTCTTGGCACAAAACTTCATGGGTCGAGTAAAAGGCTGTGCATTAGGGCAACCGATCTACGAACAAAGATTCCATGGTTTCCAATCGAATCTTCACACAAAGCTTCTTTTCCCTTAGTTCCCAGCAATCACAGTTTCAGGTCCCAGAAACAAAACCATTTGTTGGCACAGGGGCAGACCCAGGGTTCAATGCTACAAGAGAACACCAACAAAACCCTAACTACCGGCCCTTTTGAAAACACTTGCAAAGCATATGAAGTCTCACCCAAGGTATAGGCAGGGGTGGTTGCAGGAATCAAGTGTCTACAACCTTAGCTGGGACACAGATCTGTGATTATATGGCTTACAGAGAACTTAGCATCGATCATTTATCAATATTCAACCCTTATTATAATTCACAGATAGCACATAGCATCACAACATTCACTTAGATCTAAGGCATCTTAGTACTTAGCAATGGTAAAAAAGATCAGATCCAATAGATCAACACTAAGCATCTTCATACATATCATATCTACTATTCATACACATCTAATAAGCACAAAGCATAAATAGATCTATCTAAGTATATCAAAGCACTTAGCAAAAGCAAAGATAAGCACATCAAGTCAAGGCACAAAGCATAACACACAGATTTACATGGTTCACCCCCACCCTGGGGCTACGTCCACCGACTCTTCTTCTTTATTATCGTCGGCCAAGTGGTTACAAGCACAGAGCCACCAAACCCTACTGCCCATAGGACAAAATATCTGCGCAACTCGCTAGATCCTTCTTCCTTGCGTTATAGCACAAAGCCTTCTACAACTTCTTACAGTAACTTGCACTCAACTTCTGCAAGTCTCATATAGTCACTAAGCTCTTACATATCTTACTTGCACTGAGCATACATCACACAAACATACTATTTTTTCTCTTTTCTTACATTGTCTATCCTTCTATTTATACATACAAAATGGGCCTAAGCATGGGTAAACCCACGGGCTAACATCCCTTTCCCATTACATATTCCCCAAAACCCAAAAAGGGACCCAAAAGTGGGTCGAGATTCTGCAATATCCGCTTCATTTGGCGCTCCATCTTTGATAGGCTGTCGAAGTCCCAAAAACGGTCAAATATGACCAAGTGTTCCCAAAACTTGGTCAAGGGCCAACAATCTTCCCTAGGGAATGCTTGTCCCTGATTGTTGAACCTGGACCATTCACCTAACTGGGCCATTCCTTTGACACTAATCATAATGAAACCTGGAGATAATGAGTCTTCCCTAGGGAATGACTGTCCGGACCATTTCCTAAGGAAATGATTGTCCTGCACCAACCTCCAAAATGGACCATTATTCAAAACTACTCACAACTATGAAATTAAAAAGAATGACTTCCTGATGAGGCAACCCATTCTACTTGACCACTAATCAGAGTGACTTCCAAGAAGAATGACTGTCCTAGACCATTCCCCCACATTGGCCATAAGGGGAATCATTATCTATGGTACATCAACAATATATCAGACCATTTTCATTATGAAAATGATTGCCCAATCTGGACCATTTTCCAAATTGAAAAATGCTTGTCCGTAAAAAATATCGAACCACTTTCCGAAATGGAAAGGAACTACCCAAACTGGATCATTTTCCAAGCTAGAAAATGACTGCCCATAAATCAATAATATGTATCAGTGTGTTGGACATGGTATTATGCTGTTGCAATTTATGTCAAGAACATCGATATAGTATTTTCGTTATATGTCTTTGAGATCCTAAATCTTAGGAGAGATAATGTAGTAGGTTGCGCAAAAATCATAACCCAAGGTGTAGAGGAATCTTGTATAAACCTAAAGCTCAGAAGAAATAGCCTTATGATTGGATAAAGACAGTGCATAAAGGAGTGCATCGAAACAAAGCTCATAAGGAAGAACAATAATCGAAGCTCAGAAGAGATGGCACATTTGAAGTAACACAAGAGGCAAAGTTTTGCGAGTGAAGAAATCATTTTGTAAAGGATTGAGTTATAGGAGCCATTCATTCTTAGTTAGAGACAATTCAAGATTGTTAGATCGAGGTGAAGTTAGAGTTTGGGAAGGATTAAATCTCAACCGTCAGATCTAAAGTAGTAGCATTATGGATGTTGGATCAAGTAGCAGATAAGTTACTTTGATACTTCACCACTTTGCCACTTTGGCGATTACTGGAGACAAGGAAGGAGTTTCAGATGGTTTCCTAGCCATTGGATCAAGATTCGATATGGAATGGAAATGTTGAACCGTCAAGCACACTAAAGGAAAGAAGGTGGTAAACTCCAACGGTTAACACTCCGACGAAAAGGAGTCTAAAAAAGGTAAGTTTACTCGAAGGCTGAAGCCCCAAAGTTGAGAACTCCCATCAACCATCGGATCATGGGAAGAACATGGGAACCATTGATCTAGAGTGAAAATATTGAAACCGTTAGATGGAATAAGGTGGTCAACTCCGGCTTTGACCTACTCCGGTGATACACAACTCAGATAAACCAAGAAATCCTAAACCCCAGAGTTCCGAAATAAACAAAGGCCATATGATCAAGACAATAAAATATCTACTGTGATAGATCTATTTGACACTTCAAAAATAATCAAAGGATAGTATAAAAGTGCCAAAACTCCTAAAGCCATGAAGTCCCGAATCAATGAAAACTGTTAGATCAATAAAAAACTTCATATGAACCTACGACCATTAGATCTAGGATGAAGACATGTGACACATCAGTAGGCCCACGTCACTAGGACCATGCCAACAATAGATGACATGTGGCCTAATCATATGGTAACAAGTGTCAAGGTGGATGTGTCACATAAGGAATTTAAAATTCACAAATAAGGGAGACATGTGGCACACAGATTAAGAGTCCACATCATCATAAGTGACATCAACATACCATGTCACTTCAGGATTACTACCTTCGGGAATATCTAGCTTCTTATACCAAGAAAACTACATGAAACGCTGAAGGCTAAAGTCACAAATTAACTTTTGGCCATTTATCTAAGATCCTTAGGAATATTCCTTAACCGTTCAATCGAGTAAAGTGGAAGGATAGCATAAAGAGTACTAACAACCAACAGCAAGTGGTCACCACCATTTTATGACTTATTTGATAGGTAAACCTCCAGAGGGATTGGTCTACTCTGGAGTGCTAGAGCCACAAATAGCCGAAGTCCCAGAGTGAACAATAATCGTTCATATCAACTCCTGATTAAGTCCTGACCATCGATTTGTTTGAATCCTCTAGATAAGCCAAGATTTTCCATCTAACAAAATATTAAATACTAACCGTTTGATCTAATAGTGAATACAATATACACACTTCGTCTAAAGGTACTCCTGGAGCATTGAATGACTACAAAGGATGGAAGTCTCGAAGGACAAAGTACCAGAGAGCCTGGTTCCAACACTGGTCACGTGATAAGATAAGATCATGGTTTTGAGCCCGCGTTCACAAAGGGAAATGGATTGAAGGAAACACCTATCTACAAAATTTGAATATGGAAATCAACAATCCAGATTAAATCACATACATGGATAAGTGCATGGATCTAGCCACCGGTTGCACATAGAGGAGAAAAGGTTTACCACCTTTAGATTTGGTGCTTGAGCACTGTTACACCCATATACGTTGTTAGAGTTCTATGTCAGGGACATAGTTAAGCGTGAATGAATTGTAGAGGTCCTTAGACACCTCATTATGGATTTGATGTACAATGAGTCAAATTATAGGTTTCCATAACTGTGGGTTGACCTAGAAACCAATGCCAATTAAGAATATAATTCTTAATTGAAAGAGATTGAAATAAGAACCAAGTTCACCCAATAAACTTAAAGGATAATTGTAAAAGAATAATTTTTTTTATTGAATAACATAGTTGTTAATAATGAAAGGGTGTGATGGTTCATTATTAAAAGACACAATGGTTCAGAAGTCATACCTTTTGGGATACTATATAAACATAAAGGTATGGTGAAAGAAAAGTGTCTCTACAGTCCAAATAAGAAGATCAAAAGAAGAAGTAGAGTCCAAAGAAGAAGAACTGATGATACTTATGAACTGAGGGTGGAAGGGAGGAGCAAGGAAGGATTCATAACCTTTACTAAGTAAATTGTGAAAACAATAGAGTTGGTGCTTCCTAGGGTTGGTTCCCTAAAGACAAGGGATTTGGTGCTTCCTAGGGTTGGTTCTCTAAAGACAAGGGAGTTGGTGCCCTAAAGACAAGGGAGTTGGTGTTTCCTAGGGTTGGTGCTTCCTAGGGTTGTTTCCTTAAAACAAGGTAGTTGTTTGCTTCCTAGGGTTTGTGCCCCGAAGAAGGGGATTTTTTTCTCCAAGATTCGGTGCTCTAAAGAGGATTGGTGTCCTTCACAAACACAATATTATTCTTTATAAAAAATTTTATGCTTGTTGAAGAATACTTATATAATTGATTGTTTAAATACAAAATCCATTGTTTATCAATAGTGATAATAATTAGAATAATAAATTAATTACTAATTAAAAAAAAAGGTAATACTGATTCACCACCCCCCCCGCCCCGGTATCTTGTTCACCTTAGTATTTTTCAACAATTGGTATTAGAGCCAAGTGCCTTGACTGATCTAATAGAAAGGTAGATCCTAAAATAAATGGACCAGTAGAGGGAATGTCTTCCAACAAAACAACATTGTTTAATGGAAGTGGTTATGCTCTCACGGAAAATAAGAATGAAAAGCTATTTGTTTGGCTCTGTTTTTTATGTTTGGCAGTATCTATTGTAGATGGTTACACTGTACCAACTTCTCCACCCAAAGATATTGCAGGAAAGAAGATATGTAATGAAAACTCAAGAGCAATTAATGCCATTCTAAGAGAATTGAAATTTTTTATATGTTTGAAGGTAATGAATTGTAATTCAACTAAGGAAATATGGGACAAATTGGAGGTTGTATATGAAGGAGATAGCAAGGTAAAACAAACTACAAACCCTATAGAATCGGGTTGAAAATTTGAATATAGAAGAGAGAGAAGAAAGGGAACATTGGTGAATACTTTCATAGGGTAGATGAGGTAGTTAACTCAATTAGGGCAGCAAGAAAAAGAACTTACCAATAAACCTATTGTATAAAATATCTTAAGTTTATTACCTATGAGATATGATGCCAAAGGAACAACAATTAAAGATAGACTAGAACTTGACAAACTCACAATAGATCAACTTCATGGAATTTTTACAACATATGAGATAAGAACAAGGAATGAAAAACCATAAAAAAGAACATCCTTTAAATCATATAATTCAAAGAAGAAACAAGAATATATGTCTAATGAAGATCAATCAGAAATATCATATGTGAAGGCCAACTTTATAAAGAAACTCCATAGAGGATTTTGAAAATATAAAGGAAAGTTACCCTTCAAATGTTTCAAGCACGTGGAAAAATACATTTAAGCCCTAAATAGTGACAAATTACCCCTTAATTGGGGCATATTACATTAGTAATGTTATTTTATTTATGTCAACTTTATTCCATTAGTTGTAATTATACCTCCTAGTCTCCTATATTTACAGGGAGACATTTTTCATTTGGAATCATCTTGGGAATTATTGTACATTATGTGTGGGCATAAGGAGGTTGCCCCTTGAAGGATTATTATCTGAATTTCTCTCTTTTTCAAGGTGTTGGTACTTGATACGGTTTTTCTATGCTATATTGATATTTAGTTCTTAATATATGGTATCAGAACTCAAGGTCTCAGTTTGTGCTATCCCGAGACACCTTGGAAATTTTTCTAACATTTTTGTAATGTTTCCAGGAAGGAAAAACTTGGAGGATGTTAGTAGATGGATCAAGGTACGTTGGGTTAAAATTTCAGCTCACGAGGCTTCTTTTAATTCGGAGATACATCAGGTACAAGATAGGGTTATGTAATCATGGTGAGTCATTACTTGAATTTTAAGCTATAATTTTTCTATAATATTTGGATACAGGAAATCCATAGGATATTCCACAGTGGTAAGGTATCTATGGTAAAATTTGCAGCTTAGGGTGGAGTCCTACATTTAGCTAGATACACCCTATGGAAGATAGGGTATCGAACTGATCTGATGGTCTGGAAAATTTTGTTCCTAGGTAAAGCAATCATAGCTTGTTCTAAAATTGTCCAAATTGTTAGTCAAAGGACTAGTTGCATTGTTGCATTGGATAGTGTATAGTTTTTAGTATTTATGGTATGATTTTCAAAATTTTATATAGAATTATTTTGTGTGGGGCATGCTATAAAAATGACATCTACCATAAAGGCCAAAAATCAGCAAGTATGTGGGAAGTTTGTAAATTTCCACTTGGCACATCAATTTTGATCGAGCTGGCGTGCAGAGAGAAGAAATGTTAGAGAACCACAAGTTTTACCAGAGAGAGATGAAAATTTGGACATACAAATGAATAAATATTGCCTAGCACAACCACCTCAAATCAAAGGGTTCAAAAGTGATACTTGGCCAACATACCACCCAAAGAACTCTACCAGCCAAGCCTCGAGATAATCTACATGGACTCACATTGATGAAGGTGGAGAAATGTTTAGGGATATAAATGATTTACAAAGAAGACAATAACCAAAGATGAACTACAGAGATTATGGAGGGTTTAAAAGGGGAAGTCCATGGAGTTGAAAAATTCCATAATAGAGAGGACACACAGAGGAGTGAAAATGTATCTATGAAATTCATGATGAGTATACAAGGAAGGTGAATCAATATTGGATAAATTCCAACTTTGGGTTGAAGACCAACCGTTCCTAAGATCGATATGAGAATTTTTGACCCAAAGGACCCAAATCACATGGATACTTGGATGGAACATTCTTTGATCTACATAATGTGCACATACACAAAAGGTATGAATTGCTTCTTTATATTTATAACTTGATCAATTTGTTTGGTAATAGATGGTTGTTCTCTCCAAATCACTAAGTCACTTAGAAAATTTCCTGAGAGAAGAAATGATAGCACACTAGAAGATAAAGGATACCTTCTTTAGATAATTGATAAATATCAAACAGGGATTCAGTTATATACAAGAGCACATTGAGAACTTCCAAAAGATTGAATATAAAGGTAACAAATATTCAAATGACATGATTGATTTATTCCACAGGAGAACTTTAAAGGATATCATTCAACATGAAGTTTAAGCCTTTGGGAACCCAAATCATTAGAATGCATTTAGGTGGAAATAAATGTTGAAGAAATAAAATATGGCTATGGCTATTAGAAGGACCAATCCAACATCTATAGAGAATAATGCTCCTTCCTCTAAAACACCTCAACCTGAGTTTGACACCTCAACAATTGGAGGAAAGAAAACAAAGGTTTATGCTTTAATTGTGACATAAGGTAGGGATAAATTGTAGTGGAAAATTATTCTACATAGTTGTGAAAGGAAGAATAACAGAACAAGAACCATCTCAGGGTAAGCGATAGAAGCCATTTAAGTTGTTCCCGATGTCGTGTAATGCATTGGTGGAGTAGCACTTCTCAAACCCTTAATATCAAAGGATACATCAAAAGAAAAGATGTGTTCTAATTGATTCTAGTGGTGCTCATAATTTCATTCACTATAAATTAACTAAATCTCTCAATTTAGCATATCAACGCCGGAGTTTCAGAAGTAATGATTGGGATAGGAGAACTGTTCCCCCATAGTAAAATGGGGGAATTATAAATTGCTCAGGAAAATGAATTAAGATGAATCTTACTATGGGGGGCTATGTAATGAATAGGTACAATGATTACTATACCCATGGTTGGTACTTATGGTTGTACTAGGAATCCAATAAGTTTACAGTAATTTAGGAACAATGGATTACAGTATCAGAACTTTTCAGCTGAAATTTTCATTGGAAGGAAAAGAAATTGAGTTAAGAGAATCACAGAAGCCCAGTGAATTTGATGTAAGCTCTAATGGCATGACAGAGCCATTGAAAAGGGGCATCAAGGCGTTGTGCAACAACTAATATACTTCTATATGTTCAAACATCAAGCCATCTATTCTCAAGATCTCAGGGATCATTGATAAGCATTCAAGAGTATTTGAAGAGGAATATTAAAGATTCTTCCACCCACTCGAAATCATGATCATGAAGTGCACCTAATTCCTGGGTCTTTCTCCTAGCATCGGGCCTCTGAATGCCTTTGCCTAGAAAAGTGAAATTGAGCTCATGGTTTGAAAGAAATGTTAGAGGTGGCATTATTAAACCTAGCCAAATTTCTTACTGCACAGTGGTAATGGTATTCAGAAGATAGCTCATGTATGTGTCCAGTTATGAGAGCTCAACGGATCACTATTAAAGATAAGTTTCTATTCCCGTCATTGATGAATTGTTGGAATGAACTACATGGAGAAATCTATTTCACAAAATTATATCTACGGTAAAGGGTATCCATTAGATTAGAATGAAGGAAGAAGATATCCAAAGGCAACATTCAAACTCATGACCGTATGAATTTTTGGTCATGCCTTTTAATTTACAAATGCACCTTCCACATTCCAGGTTGATGAATTCCATTTTCAATCCTTCCTTGAGAATTTGTCTTAGTAGTACATTTGATATACTAATCTATAACCCAAGTCTCGGGAGGATCCTTGTGACATGTTGACAAGGTGCTACAACTACTAAAGGAGCAACAACTATATGAAAACCATCCAAATGTTTCACTTTGAATTGAAAGAATTGAGAGTATTTGGGTCATATTGTATCTCATGAAGGTGTTAAGGTATACCCTAACAAGATGGGGCCATGATGGTGTAGATTCCAAAAGCATTGAATGTCTTAGAGTTTTTTTGGGTTTGATAGGTTACTACATGAAGTTTGATTCGACACTATGGAAGAATAACACCTTTAATGACACTAAATAATAAGGATGCATTTTCATGGAATCGAGAGGCAATTAAATATTTTGAACAACTTAAAAGAGGTGATGTGCAAGATCTGTCTTGACCTCCAGACTTCACAAAACGCTTTATTGTGGAATGTGATGCCTCGGGGAAATGGAATTGGAGCTGTCATCCTAATGCAAGAAGAAGGCCCTTGGCTTTTGAAAATTCGACCACTCAGGAAAGGACTTACACAAACCCATTTATGAGAAGGGAAATGATGACAATACTACATGCATTGAATAAATAAAAGTCCTTACCTAATAGGTAGACACTTCAAAGGTCAAAACAAATCATGATGGTCTTAAATACTTCTTGGAACAAAGATTGTCTTCATAAGGACAACAAAAATGGGTAACCAAGATGTTGGGTTATGATTTTAAATCGTCTATAAAAAGGGGAAGCAAATGTTGTGGCGGTCACTCTCAAGATGGGATGAAGATGTTGAGGCCTTTCTCATGCTATCTCGATCATCAACCGATTGGATAATAGAAGCGAGGACTGAATGGAAGAATGGCCAGAAAAAGTGTGGACTCTCATTCAAAGGTTGTAGTAGGATTCAAATGCATCGAGATACATTTAAATGGAAAAATGATTCACTATGGTACAAATATAAACGATATTTATTAAGAATTCCTAACTCAAACAAAAGGTATTATTGTAATTGCACACCTCTCCAACCGTGGAGGAGCCTTTCGATTTTTGAAACCTACCATAGAATCAAGAAGGATTTTTTGGGGATGACCTTAAGCTGATGTTCAAAGGTTTGTGTGAATGTTTTGGTTTTCCAACAAAATAAAGATTGAAATTGAACCCAGTCTTTACAACCGCTAGCCATCCAAATTAAACCTTTGGATGGATTTCATCCTGGGGAGTTCTCTTTTGAAGTCTGAAGGAAAGAGTGTCATCATGGTGATTGGTGATATACTAACCAAGTATGCACTTTGTGCACTCTCTCATCCCTTCAAAGCTAGTATAGTTTCCATAGCATTCATGGAGACAGACCAAAAGCTACATTGAAAAGATTATTATTAAGTGACATGATCCCATATTCCTTTGGACATTTTTGAATGAAATTATTTTCTTGTTTGGTACTCAATTGACTCACTCTCATCCTATCATCCTCAATTTGATGGAGAAACCAAGATAGTGAACAAATGTTTGGAAAGCTTCATGTTCTTGACCTACGATATAAAGCCTATTAATTTCAAATGGTTGCCTTGGAAGAATGGGTGGTATAACACTTCCTTTCATATTTTGTAATAAAATGACACCATTTATGTAACTCTATGGATACCACCCTCCTTCATCACTTCTTCTCTAAAAATAAAATCTAAGGTTCAGCGTTGGAAGATCGCATCGAGAATCAACAACAAAGTTCTCCAAATCTTAAAGGACAACTTTGAGCATAGCACAATCGCATGAAACAAAGCAGATCAACATCATAGTGAAATAAGTTTGGAAGCAGAGTTGGGTGTTTTTAAGACTACAACCATACAAGCAGATGTCCCTCAAACAAGCCAGAAGCCAAGAAGGATAATAAAATTATCACCAAAGTACTATAACCTTATAGGTGTTACCAAAAGATTGGTATATGGCATACAAATTGGAGTTTTGCATCTTCACGAGTACACCAGGTTTCCATGTTTCTTTCTTAAAAATGGTTATAATTTGACAAGATCCCAGTTCAAATATATTGCCATAACTTGACAAGAAAGGAAAAATCAAATTGGATCCTAAAGCCATCACTAACACAAGAATTCACCAACTAAGGAATAGATCCATTTGGGAATATCTCATTAAATGGAAACTACTGTTGAAAGATTCCACTTGGGGAAGATTCTGTGTGCACCTTATAAAGCATCGGAGTTACTCAAGCATTATAGGACAACACTTGTCTCAGGGGAGGGACATGTTAAGTCTAATTGTGGCTCATTACCCCTTAGTGGGGCATATTACATTAAGCCAATGTTATTTTATTTATGTGACTTTATTCATTAGTCCATAATTATATCCTAGTCTCCTATATATATTCCAAGGAGACATTTTTCATTTGGGATCATCTTGGAATTATACATTTGTAATGGGCATGAGGAGGTTGCCCCCTCAGAGGCTTATTATTTAAGGTTTCTCTTTTTGAAGGCGTTGTGTACTTTTTCTGAGGTGTTTCTTTGCTATATTGATATTTGGTTTAGCAGAGATCAGAAACACTTTCTATACGTGTCCCTATCTAGGCAGGGAGATAGTAGTGAAAGAAACACAACTAGAAAAGACCTCTGAGAATAAATTTTATAAAGAAAAATAAAAATTCTACTCCAAAGAGACATCAACTCTTCGGACATGAGTGAAGATGAAGATTCTGAGCTTCTATTTATGGGAATGAACAATCAAAATAATAATATAGATAATAAAGAAAACTATGAAAGTGAAGGTGAAGTAGATATAGAATCATAAGTGATTAGTGCTCTGGAGGAACTAAGAAAGTATAAAAGAAGAACAAATTACTTAGGGCACAACTTCAAGAATTTTAAGAATTACATCAATCAAGAGAAATAGATGCATCAAGAACCATCAAAGAATCAAAGAAGATCATTAGTGATTTGAAGTCCCAATGCACAGGCTTCAAGAATTGAAGAATCCATTTTAAAACAACTCAATGATAGAGAACAAGTATGTGAAAATGAGCTAAGATTGAGTTGCTAAAAGGTGAACTTGAGAAATAAAATAAGGGATCAAAATTTGAAAATAGTTCAAAGATGATGAGATGAAATTCTCAATAGTCATAGGTCACTAAATAACAAGACTATTTTGGGATACACCCAAGACTCAACTTCTACATCTCAAGGATGTATCCAAAAGGCTAATCCCGGTTAATACAAAATGCTCTTAAAGGCTCCTCAAGAAGAGAAGATATAAGGAAAATATGATACCATTGAAAACACTTCCACATAAATAGAAATCAACACTCTCCCCTACTAAATAAAAATATGACAAGAAGAATACAATCACTAGAAGGAATCCCGTTAATAAATATCTATTTATTGGATCTTGTTACTCTTGCAATAATTTTGACATAAGGAAGTACATTGCAAATTTTATGGACAATACAATCATCTGAGATGTCACAAGATATAAGAATAATAAGTACAATACAAAGAGAAAATATAAATAATTTTTCTCCTTTGCAAACCTGATATTAATGCCAAAATAGAAAAATTATGGTCATAAAGGCCCGATTGAATGTAGATTGTCAAAATATTCCATGAAGGCAAGTATCTTCAACATTAAGGAAAATTATAAGAATATATGGAGAGGAAAATATAAAGTACAAAGGAAGAAATGATGAAGATATTTTTAAATTTTGATAAAAGAGTGTGATGGGAGTAGTGGATGAAGTGTCGATAAGGTATATGAAAATCAGAGTTATTCATATAAAGTGGATCAAGGTCAAGAAAGAAAACTCCTAAAGAAAAATCTGACACAATTACATAACTTGATAATGTCATGCAAGTAAATTACTCATTACCCAACAAATGGAAAGCGTTAATTCTTAAGAAAAGGATAAAGAATCTTCAGTTGCACAAAACAATGATGATGATAATGAACCTTCAATAGAGGAGATCAACGGAAGAATTAAAGCAATGGCGATCCTTGGAAATTTTCAAACATATTTTGATGATCTACTAAAACTCCTCCTCATATATATATATATATATATATATATATATATATATTGAAAACACACAAAAATGAAGAGGTTATTGAATGACAAATGAATGAATATATAACTAAAAATGAAGAGGTTATTGAATGACAAATGAATGAATATATAACTAGCATCATTGAAAGCAACATGGTTTGATGGTATAACTCTATGTAGTATCTGACATGGTTTGTTGCAGGTCTTCATCTTCCCTGGAACATTGCCGGTTATGTATTCTCTTAGCGAAGTTATGTCAATGGTTTCTGAGGAAGATCTGTGATGGTACATAGCTAGTACATATGTCCAAGGATCGTTATAGGAAGAGCATATTATTCCTGAGAAGTTGATCTATGTTACAGTTAATAAATAGTATTTGAAGCGAAAGAAAATTGCAATGATAGTATATTTTCCATCTTGTAGAGAAGACAGGGGGAGTTATTCTTCTTCCCATGATTGGTTATAGCAGCATGATTCTAGGGGAAGAGATTCATAGAAAAGGTGGACATCACCTCAGGGGGAGTATCACCCTAAAAGGAAACATCCCTTTTTGTCATTACTTTAAAAGGGCAAGAATGATCAGTAAAATCCAGTTAAGATTGAAAAAGGGGTTTTACTTTGTTCCTATCAATGCCAAAGGGAAATAATGTTGGGAATGGTATTATGTTTTTGGAATTGATGTCAATAATATCAATATAATATTGTCATTATATGTCTTTGAGATCCTAAATATCAAGAGAGATAATGTAGTAGGTTGTGCAGAAGACATTGCACGAGGTGTAGAGGAATCTTGTATAAACCTAAAGATTAGAAGAGATAGCCTTTTGATTGGAGAAAGACAATGCATAAAGGAGTGCATTGACAAAAAGCTCAGAAGGAAGAATGATAATTGAATCTCAAAAGAGATGGCACATTTGAAGTAACACATGAGACAAAGTTCTGTGAGTGAAGAAATCCTTTTGTAAAGGATTGAGTTACATGAGCTGTTCATTCTAAGTTCATGACAATCCAGGATCGTTATATCGAGGTGAACTTAGAGGTTGGGAAGGATTAAATATCAACCATCAGATCTTAAGCAATAGAATTATGGACCATTGGATCAAGTATCGAATAAGTTACTTCAACACTTCACCAATTTGCCACTTCGATGATTACTAGAGACAAGGAAGGAGTTTCAAATGGTTTACCAGTTGTTGGATCATGATTTGATCTGAAATGGAAATGTTGAATTGTCAGATCACACTAAAGGAAATAAGGTGGTCAACTTTAACATTGACCACTCTGGGGAAAATGAGTCTAAAACAGGTATGTTGACCCAAAGGCTAAAGCCCCGAAGTCGCGAAATCCCGTTGACCGTTGGATCAGGGGAAGAACAAGAAATCCCATCAAACATTGATTTGGAGTGAAAATATTGAAACCGTCAGATCATGCTAAGGAATAAGGTGGTCAAATATGGATTTGACCTACTCCGGTGATACACAACTTAGATAAACCAAGAACTCGTGAACCCAGGAGTTCCAAAATAAACAAAGGCCATAGGATCAAGAAAATAAAATATCTACGGTGATAGATCTATTTGACACTTCAGAAATGATCGAAGGACGGTATAAAAGTGCCAAAACTCCCAAAGCCATGAAGTCCCAAAGAAACAAAACCGTCAGATCAATAAGAAACTTTAGATGGACCTACAATCATTAGATACAGGAGAAAGACATGTGACACATCAGTATACCCATGTCAGCAGGACCATGTCAACAATAGATGACACATGGTCTAATCATATGGTAACAAGTGTCAAGGTCGATGCAACACATAAGGACTCTAAAAGTCACAAATTAGGGTGACATGTGGCATGCACATTAAGAGTCCATCTCATCATAAGTGACATCAACATACCACGCCACTATGGGATTACTTCCTTTGGGAATGCATAGCTTCTCCTGCCAGTAAAACTACCCGAAGAGCCGAAGGCCGAAGTCAAGAATTAAATTTTGGATGTTGATCTAATATCCTTAGGAATCTTTCTCGACTGTTAGATTGAATACAGTGGAAGGATAGCGTAAGGAGTACTAACATCCGACCGCAAGCAGTCACCGCCATTCTATGACTTATTCGGTAGGTAAACCTCTAGAGGGATTGCTCTACTTCATATTCCTGGAGCCACGAATAGTCGAAGTCTAAGAGTGAATGAGAACTGTTCATCTCAACTCTTGATTAAGTCTTGACTGTCGATTTTTTTGAAGCCTCTGGATAAGCCAGGATCGCCCATCTAATGGAAGATTAAATACTGACCATATGATCTACTAGTGAATACAGTGTACACACTTTGACGAAATGTAGTATGGGAAAATTGAATGAATGTAAAGGCCGGAAGTCCCGAAGGATGAAGTACTAGAGAACCTGGGTCAAACACCGATCATGTGATAAGATAAGCCCATGGTTTTGAGCCTGTGGTCACAAAGGAAAGTGGATTAAAGGAAGCACCTATATGCATAATTTGAATATGGAAATCAACAATCCATATTAAATCACATACGGGGATAAGCGCATGAATCTAACTATTGGTTGCATGCAGAGGAGAAAAGGTTTAACACCTTTAGATTTGGTTCTTGAGCACTATTACACCCATATAGGTTGTTAGAGTTCCGTGTCAGGGATAGAGTTAAGCCCGAATGCACTGCTAAGGTCCTTAGACACCTCATTATGGATTTTATGTACAATGAGTCAAATTATAGGCTTCCATAACTATGGGTTGAACTGGAAACCAGTGCCAATTAAGAATATAATTCTTAATTAAAAGACATTGAAAGAATAACCAAGTTCACCCAATAAACTTAAAGGATAATTGTAAAAGAAGAAATTTGTTATTAAATAACATAGTTGTTAATAATGAAAGGGTGTGATGGTTCATTATTAAAAGAAACAATGGTTCAAAAGTCATACATTTTGGGATACTCTATAAACATAAAGGTATGGTGAAAAAAATGTGTCTTTGTAGTCTAGATTAGAAGACCAAAAGAGGAAGAAGAGTCCAAAGAATAAGAACTGATGATACATATGAAGTGAGGGTGGAAGGGAGGAGAAAGGAAGGATTCATATCCTTTACTATGTAAAGTGTGAAAACAAGGGAGTTGATGATTCCTAGGGTTGGTGCCCTAAAGACAAAGGAGTTGGTGATTCCTAGTGTTGGTTCCCTAAAGACAAGAGAGTTGGTGCTACCTAAGGTTGGTGCATGCTGGCCCTTGACCAAGTTTTGGGAGATTCTTGGTCATGTTGACCTATTTTGGGACTTCGACATTTTGTCAAAGGAGGAGTGAAATATGAAGCGGAGATCACGGGATCTTGACCCCTTTTTGGGTCCTTTTTTGGATGTGGGAATATGTAACGGGAATGGGATATCGGCCCATGGGTTTACCCATTCTTAGGCCTATTTTTTTATTTATAAATAGATGCTTAGGCAAGATAGAAGTAGTGGTGCATCTATGTGATGTGAATGTATGCTAAGTGCAAGTAGAGTCTGTAAGTTCTTTGTGCATGACTGTAAGAGACTTGCAGAGCTAAGTGAAAGTGGTTGTAACAGACTGTGGAAGGCTTAGTGCTGTAATGCAAGGAAGAAGGATCTAGTGAGATGCATAGATATTTTGTCCTGTGTAGAGTAAGGGTTTTGAGGCTCTGTGCTTGTAACAGATTGATTGAAGACAATAAAGAAGAAAAGTTGGTGGACGTAGCCCTAGTGGTGCAGACCCCCAAACCCTCAGGCCGAAGTCCGCTACAGGATTGTTCTAAATCTGCCCTCTTGAGTCTGATTAACTCTTTGACTTCCTCATAGGGAATCCCACACACACTCGACGGTGTATCCATAGGTCCTTATGAGTGTGCCCACGTGATCAAACACAAGGCATCACCCAAGTCTTCTTGATCACAATAAAGTCACGCCCTTCCTAATTTAGGCTTTCAGGTTTCACGATTTCACGATCCTTGTTGTCGAGAGTTCTTGTCTCTACAACCTTCGGAACCTGAATTGCCGAATTCCGATGCGTTCAACAAAGGTTGCCATCCCAATGGACTTTTCACTTCATCAGGGTTTTGGACTTCACGACTTCATGAATCTGGATGCAAGGCTCCCAGTCCTTCGACCTCAAAACCCCAAAACAGTCAACAAGGTTTGACTCCGCCTATTTGACAAAGACATGACACCTGTCCACTCAAATACTTTCTATCTCTGACATGGACTCTCGCCACCTGTCCCTCTTCTCGGATTTCACGACTTGAATAAGCCTCCGACTACCGTCCCTCTAACACTTCGAAATCCCGAATTCTGAAATGATCTGATGACTCCACTATCACGATCAACGATCCACGTTGATTCTTACCTTTCGAAGGGTGGATTCATCCAACGCTTAACCTCCTCACAGCTTCAATGAATCCCACGGTCCTCACAACTTCGCGAGCTCTCCTTGGAGAATTTCAACTGCTCATTCCCTCCTTGACAACTTCTATGAAATGAACCAGTGTTCTCCCATTGAGACTTAACTTCTGCGAGATGTTTTCAATCTCCGTCTTCCCTTGAGTACTTTCAAAGATGCTGACCCTCTTGAGCTTTCTCTGGAAACTCAAGCCTCGAGAAGACTCCTACACGCACTCCTTGCGGCAATCTGTCAAATACTTTTGGGTATTTGATCCTTTTGACTCTGTGCACTCTTGGTAACGGTAGTCCTCTAATCCTTCCCTTAGTTGATAAGTCCTAAGACTTTCAACAACTTGCAGACTCCTTACACGACTTCTGTGCTCTTCCTGCACTTCTGTTGGAATGAGAACAACGATATCTCTCCTGAGATTTCTGAGGTAAAACTCAGAACTTCATCAACGCACACCTTGCGGACGTTTCACTGCACTCCTTGCAGGAACTTCTCTTGCTCAAGGAGAGAAACAATTGAAACTCATTCTCTTTCTCTCTCATACTTCAAACATTCAACATGAAATTATACATACACACAGTATTAAAACAAATGCATAACAGAGAGAATAAACAACCATGAGCCTACCATTCACCATGTATAAACAAAAAACATCATAATACCATGAAATCTGATTCAGAACTTCATATATTCATCCAAAGCTCCTATACATGGGGTTTTTCCTCTCAACTCTCTGCTACAACTCTCTTCTTTTGTGCTATGCTTGATGATAATGTTAATGATACAATGATACAAGAGTGAGGGTGTCTATATTCGTTTTCCCTCCTATGTTCTATAACTGTCTAATCTAACATTCATATCTACCTACTCTTACACTAATCAGACTTAAATGCCTTAATATTCTACAGATGAGAGCAATCACTCAAGATCTATTTACAACCTCCAAGATATAAATGCAAAGTATGCCTTCTTCCTAACTATTACATTAATGCCCTTTTAAGTTCAAAATTCAAAATGGTTATTATGAAAACGTGCTCTTTTCCTTCCTCTACGCGTCCAACTATTTCTTTGGCTTAGTCATGTGCTTTGGGCTTTGCATGATGCTCTTGCATCATACTCCCTCGCTTGAAAAATTTCATGAACTCCTGTTCATGAGATCTTGCATGGTCTATCCATGCTTCTGAATTTCTGCTTCATCTTCCCAGCTAGCATCTTCAACTGGATGTCCCTTCCATTTGACCAAGTATTCAAAATACTCTTTTCTCCTGGTCTTTTTGCTAACTCTCTTGTCAATTATGCTTTCTATCTGTGGCTTTTCAGCTACATGCATCTGTTTAGTCCATTGAACCTCTTTCTGTTCATCTTCGGCTCCTGTTTCTTCAGCTCTGTAAGGGTACAAATCCGCAACGTTGAATATCTGTGAAATTTCGATCCCATTGGGTAATTCAATCTCATATGCGTTTGCCCCAAATTTCTTTACGACCTTGCATGGTCCAATATTTTTCATCTTCAGTTTGTTATATGTTCCTCTTGGGAACCTCTCCTTCCTTAGATGTGCAAGAATCAGATCACCAACTTCAAACTGAATTTCTCGCCTGTGTTGATCTTCTCTGCGCTTGTATTCTTGATTTGAATTTTGCAATCATTCCTTGACTCAACTGTGAAGCTCCTTCATTTCTTCTGCAAAATTCTCTGTGCTAGCACTCCTGAATTCATTTTGTTCTGAATCTTTCAATTCAGAAACTCCCCTTGGCTGCATTCCATATACAATTTGGAATGGAGTCTGCCCCGTGCTTCTGTTGAGTGAATCATTGTAAGCAAATTCCACCTATGGCAGAATATGATCCCATTGACTATGGTGTTCAGTCACTAGGATCCTCAACAAATCCCCCAAGCTCCTATTCGTAACTTCTATTTGTCCATTCATCTGAGGATGACACGCTGAAATAAATGACAAACTTGTCCCTAGATTCTTCCATAAAGTCCTCTAGAAATGTCCAACGAACTTGGTATCCCGATCAGAAATGATACTCCTGGGTAAGCCGTGAAGTCTGATGACTTCTTTGAAAAACAGGTTTGCAATATGAGTTGTGTCGCTGGTTTTCTGGCATGGTATGAAATGTGCCATCTTGGAAAATCTGTCTACTACCACAAAGATCGAATCACATCCTCTTTGTGTTCTTGGCAGTCCCAATATAAAATCCATGCTCACTGCATCTCGCAGTCTTGCAGGTATGGGTAATGGCTGGTATAACCCTGTGTTCTGCCTTTTTCCCTTTGTGTGTTGACAAATTCTACATCTGTCCATAAATTTCTTGACATATGTCCTCATCCCTGGCCAAAAATATGAGCCATTCAACTTTGAGAATGTTTTATCATGACCGAAGTGTCAGACAAATCCTCCACTGTGTTTTTCCTTCAGCAAGTTCTCCCTCATGGAGTAATTTGGAATACATAACTGATTGCCCCTGTATAATAATCCATCCCGGATCATATATTCGTTCCACTGGCTTCTGTCCCTGAGAATTGGGTTCTCAGACGCCTCATATGCTTCCTTAAAATCTAGGTCATCTCTCTATATTTCTTTGAGGTTATCAAAACCCAAAGTTTTAACTTTGAATTCCTGCATCAACAAACATTTCCTGCTCAAAGCATCAAAAAATTTGTTAGCAGTTCCAGAAATATGCTTAATCACAAAAGTAAAATTCTGCATGAATTCAACCCATTTAGCATGCTTTGGGTTCAACTTCTCCTGTTGAATCACGAATTGTAAAGCGGGATTATCGCTGTACAAAACAAACTCCTTGGGAACCAAATAATGTCTCCATTTCTTCAGTGCTTGTATGACCGCATAGAATTCCTTGTCATATGTGGAGTACTTAACCTTCACTTCATTTAGTTTTTCACTAAAGTATGCGATCGATCTGTCATCTTGGCTCAAAACTGCTCCTATCGCAAATTCACTTGCATCACACTTGACCTGGAACGTCTTGCTGAAATCCGACAAAACCAAAAGTGGCTGCTCAATGATCTTCTTCTTCAGCATATTGAAACTCTTCTCTGCTTCCTCTGTCCAGTGAAAATATTTATGTCTTTTCTTCACCGTATCCATCATTGGTGCACTAATCCCACTGAAATTTCGTATGAATTTCCTATAGAAACTAGATAAACCATGGAAGCTTCGAACTTCAAACACACTCTTCGGTGATGACCAATTCTTAATTGCATTCACCTTATCCGGGTCCATCTTCAACTCATTTGTAGAGATAACAAAACCCAAATAAATGAGCTCTGTCTTCATAAATGATTATTTCTTCATATTAATCAGCAATTTCTCTTGCTATAATCTCTTCATCATTGCAGCTAAATGCTTTAAGTGCTCTGCTTCTATCTTGCTGAAAATTAATATATCGTCAAGATATACAATGATGAATTTCCCAACGAAATCCTTAAGGACTTCGATCATCAATCTCATGAAAGTACTGGGTGCATTTGTTAAGCCAAATGGCATGACAATCCATTCATATGGCCCCTTATTCGTCTTGAATGTTGTGTTCCATTCATCACCTTCTCTCATGTGAATATGATGATACCCACTTTTCAAATCAATCTTTGAAAAACATCTTTCTCCACTCAAGCAATCCATCAAATCATCCATACTTGGTAATGGAAATCTATATCTAATGGTAATATTATCGATCGCTCTTGAGTCTATACACATTCTCTAGCCTCCATCTTTCTTTGGGATGAGCACTGTTGGAACAATGCATGGAATCAATCTCTCTCGAATCAATCCTTTGTCCATTAAGTCCTGGACCTGCCTCTTGACTTCTTCATTCTCCTACGGTGTCAATTTGTATGCTGTTTTTTTTGGTAAACTGGATCCAGATATAATATCAATGTGATGGCTTATACTCCTAATCAGTGGCAATGAATAAGGTAGTTCATCCACTACTATATTAGCGAACTCTTCCAACAACTCCTGGATTTCCTCTGGTAAATCATCCACTCTTGTAGTGGTTAAAACAATTCTAGGCTTCCTGAACACAACAAATTGTGTGTCTTCCTTCTTCTTAACCTCATTGAGAAGTTCCTTCCCACTCATGAGAAGTACAGTGTTGCTCACCTATGGTTTCACTTCTTGGTTTTTAATCGGCAGAAACATGTGCGTTCTCCCATTTTTCTCTAGCGTATATGTGTTCTTTCTCCCATCATGAACCACATTCCTATCATATTGCCATGGTCTACCCAACAATAGATGACAAACATCCATGGGAATGACATCACATAATATTTCATCCTTATATCCCCCTATTTTAAATTCAACTAAACATTGTTTAGTGACATTTACCTGATGTCCTTTTTGTAGCCACAAAACTCTGTATGGGCTTGGATGTACAATAGTCTCTAGCTCCAACTTTTCTACCATCTCTGTAGAAACGAGATTGTCTGTGCTAACACTATCCACGATGACTTTGCATACCCTATCTTTTGTTTTGCAAGTAGTCCGAAACAGACTGTTCCTTTGGGCTAGTTTCTTTGCCTCCTTTTCTGGCGTTAAGAGAACTTTCCTCATCATTAAGGATCTTCGGCCCTCAGCATATTTTTCCTCAACATTCCATCGTTGAGCTTCAACAATGTGAGTTTCACCACCTTCTTTCTTTCTTCCTGGACACTCATAAGATTTATGTCTGTTTTTCCCACAAACAAAACATTTCACTTCACCTCCTCAGCCTCTTCCTCTTCCTCTAGCTCAAGGAAAAGTATTTCTATCAGCATACTGCCCTCTCTGTGAGCTTCCCCCTTTCTTAGTTTGAGTTTGAGGTTTCTTTCCCTCTTCTTGAGGTTTCTGAGTTCTGTCTTGGGAAACTGTTTTTCCTCTGGCTTGACTTCTGCCTCGACCTCTTTGACCTTGCTTTCGACTCAGCTTCTCTTCAGCTTTCAGAGCCATCGGATAAGCATCTTCTATAGTTCAAATGATCATCATGCTCATCTCATCTTGGATGTAATATCTCAGACCATTCATGTATCTGGCAACCTTTTCATCATCGCTTTCCCGATGACCTGCTTTGATGTTTATCTTGTAGAATTCTTCAGTGTATTCCTTCACTGACATCAGCTTCTGTCTCAAATTCTGCATCCTCCGAAATAGAGTGATTTGATAGTCCTTGGGTATGAATTTGGCTTTCATTTTTGCAAGCATTCTATCCCAACTTTTGATTTTCTACTTGCCCTTGCAACGTCTGTCATCCTGCAGTTCATCCCACCATAGTGCTGCATGCCCTTTAAGTCTGGTGACAACATGTTTGACTTTCCTATCTTCCTCGACATCCTCATAGTCGAAGTATTTATCTAGAGCTCTAATCCAGTCTAGAATCCAACATCCAAGTTTCCCTCATATACTGGAATGTCCATTTTCGCTCTAGCACCTATCCTTGCAACAACCTTGAATAGGCGTTCATCTGCAACATCTTCGACTGCGATTTCTTCTCCTTCGTGTCCAGCTTCACTTTCACTATCAGCCTCACTGATATCCCCAACGTCAACTGTGCGCCTCTGTGCTGTCTCCATGGCATCAAGCCTGACACGTAATTCGTGCATTTCCCTCTCCACTATTGGATCAGGCATTGGTCTGTCTCTTCTTCTCGGTGGCATGGCTGAAAATGTTTCTCTTTTCTCTGCTACAGAAAGAAAAGAACTCTTTCTAAGCTCTGATACCACAACTGGTGCGTATCAGCGTACTCTTTTTCCTCCTGCTTCCTCCATCTGCAATATACAAATAGAGTCAATCTCTGATACCACAAATGATGCAGACCCCCGAACCCTCAGGCCAAAGTCCGCTACAGGATCATTCTAAATCTTCCCTCTTGAGTCTAATTGACTCTTTTTGTTCCTCATAGGGAATCCCACACACACTCTATGGTGTATCCATAGGTCCTTATGAGTGTGCCCATGTGATCAAACACAAGGCATCACTCAAGTCTCCTTGACCACAATAAAGTCGCACCCTTCCTAATTCAGGCTTTTGGGTTTCGCAATTTCACGATCCCTGTTGTCGAGAGTTCCTGTCTCTACAACCTCCAGAACCCGAATTGCTGAATTCTGATGCGTTTAGCAAAGGTTGGCTTCCCAATGGACTTTTCACTTCATCGGAGTTTCGGACTTCGCGACTCCGCGAATCCGGATGCAAGGCTCCCAGTCCTTCAAACTCAAAACCCCAAAATAGTCAACAAGGTTTGACTTCATCTATTTGAGGAAGACACACCACCTGTCCACTCAAATGCTTTCTATCTTTGATGTGGACTCTTGCCACCTATCCCTCTTCTCGACTTTCGGGACTTGAATAAGACTCCGACTACCATTCCTCTAACACTTCGAAATCCCGAATTCCGAAATGATCTGATGACTCCGCTATCATGATCAATGATCCACGTTGAGTCTTACCTTTCGAAGGGTGGATTCATCCAATGCTTAGCCTCCTCACATCTTCACTGAATCCTATGATCCTCGCAACTTCGCGAGCTCTCTTTAGAGAATTTCAACCGCTTGTTCCCTCCTTGACATCTTCTAAAAAATGAACCAGTGTTCTCCCACCAAGACTTAACTTTTGCGATACGTTTTCAATCTCCGTCTCCCCTTGAGTACTTTCAAAGGTGCTGACCCCCCTGAGCTTTCTCTAGCAACTCAAGCCTCGAGAAGACTCCTGCACGCACTCCTTGCGGAAATCTATCAAATACTTCTGGGTATTTGATCCTTTTGACTCTGTGCACTCTTGGTAATGGTAGTCCTCCAATCCTTCCCTTAGTTGA
>SNQJ01S0061571.1:13155-42928 GCA_010110895.2 Picea sitchensis | reverse complement strand
TAGGACACCTAACCTACAGGTTCAGAAGAATCATCCACCAAAACAAATCATTGGAGATAGAAGTGCCATAGTAGAAACTAGAAGAAGAAGGCAAGCACAAACACCTAAACAAGGACATTTTTCATTATTGTCCACAGTTGAACCAAGTAACTTTGAGGAAGCCAGAAATGATGAACATTGGATCAAGGCTATGGAAGAAGAACTAAATCAAATAGAGAAGAATGAGACATGGGAACTAGTTCCAGTACCAAAGGAAAAAGTATGATTGGGACAAAATGGGTCTTCAGAAACAAGCTAAATGAAGATGAACATGTAGCCAGAAACAATGAAAGACTAATGTGCAAAGGATCTGCTCAAGTTGAAGGAATAGATTTTGAAGAAACCTTTTCTCCCAATAGCCATAATGGAAGCAATCAAAATGTTCTTGGCTTATGCATGCTCCAAAAGGATCAAAGTGTATCAGATGGACATAAAATTATCTTTTCTAAATGGGGAATTATAAGAAGAAGATGACATAAAACATCCATAAGGATTTCTACTATTAGAAAAGGAAGACTATATTTGCAGATTGAAGAAATCTCTGTGTGGACTTAAGAAAGATTTGAGAGCTTGGTACTCAATACTGGACATGTATTTACAACAACAATGATTAAGAAGGGGAAATGCAAATATTAACCTCTACATAAAATTTGATCAATGCAGTATGATTATTATTGAAGTGTATGTTGATGACATCATCTTTGGAAGTGATGATGATATATTGAGTCAGAAGTTTTCCAAGGATATGCATAATGAATTTGAAATGTACATACTTTGGGAGTTGAATTTCTTCTTGGGACTCTAGAAATCTCAGCTAGATGAAGGAATTTTCATTTCCCAAACCAATTACATCAAGGAAATGTTAAATAAGTTCAAAATGGAAGACTATAAACTTGTGAGTACTCCTATGGTTACCGATTGTAAGTTGAGAAAAGATGATGAATCTAAAGAAGCAGATAAAGGAATATACAAATCAATGATTGGTATTCTACTCTATGTGATAGTTTCAAGACCAGATGTAATGAAAGAAGTTAGATAGGTCACAATATTTCAAGCAACAACGAAGGAAACTCATGATCTAGCAGAGAAAAGGATCTTTAGATATATTAAAGGAACATCGGATTTTGGGCTATGGTATCCTAAAGGAAATGAGTTAACTATGTATATTGGGTTGGAAGTATTGATGATAGAATAAGTACAAGTGGAGAATATTTCTACTTAGGAGATTGCTTAGTGGCCTGGTTGAGAAAAGAGTAATATTCGGTATCCTTATCGACAACAGAAGAAAAATATACTGCAACAACAACATGTCGTGCTCAGATTATTTGGATAAAGAAAACCATGCAATACATATAAGTGATATATGATGAGCCTATTCTGATACTCTGTGACAACACTAATGCTATAAACATCTCCAAGAATCCAATGATGCATTCCAAGACCAAACATATTCCTATTAAGTTCCACTTTTTGTGGGAAGAAGTCAAAGAAAATAATATCAAGTTGGAGTACATTGGGACAAAAGAAAAATTTGTAGACATATTCACAAAGCCTCTTCCTAGGGATACCTTTGAGTATCTTCGACAAAAACTGGGAGTAATTTTTTCTCCAAATTGATTTCCACAATATTCTTCAAGAACAAAAAGGGGAATACTGTCAGGGGGATTTACCATTTTCCATTGATGTCAAAGGGGGAGAGAAAAAAAGTAAAACTAGAAGCACGAAGAAAGGGGGAGTCAACATGAATATAAGAGGACAGTATAATCATTGGGATCAAAGCATGAAGACAGGGCAAGTCAACATGAAGATAAGAGGACAGTATAATCATTGGGATCAAAGCATGAAGACAGGGGGAGCACAATTGTTTTACTAAGTTTCCATCAATGCCAAAGGGGGAGATTGTTGGAAAATTGGTTTTCATTGATGTCAGCCTTAGAAGAATCCCTAAATAAAATCCCCAAATCCCGTAAACTTTATGATGATGTGTCCACTTGAAGAATCCTTGAAGAGCGTTGAAGGAGCCTTGACATAAGTGTGTATAACTCCAAAGTGGTCCCCTTATGGCATAGATTTTAAGCATGGCCCTCACAGGATGAGATAACATGTGATTGTTTCCACATTTCCACTTTGAGTTGTACACAAATGGTGCCTTGAATGAGCCTTGAAGAATCCCTAAAATCACATGAATAATCCCCTAAATCCAAGAGAAGAATCCCCTAAGGTAGTCTATCCTTACGAAAGAGGTGTGACCCAAAAGTTGCGACCCTTGGTTGCACCCCCTCACGTGGAGAAGACTCAAATTAATAAGAGGAGCCTCATTTGGCATTTGGATCACACCAATTTAACCTAGCCAAGGAAGAGGAGTGAATTTCATCCTAGAGGAGTGAATTTCCAAGGGAAGATGAAGTGAAGAAGGGAAAAATTCCAAGGGAAGATGAAGTCTTGTGATGATTTGTTCTAATGTTTTCTTTGAAGGTCATCTTGGAATTTTCGATATAATTTTTTTTCTATAACGATTCAGATAGTTAAACTTGGAGGTGTTTCAGAAGAGAGTGAAGAATCTTGGGTATGAATTTTGGAGTTATACTCCATGGAAGTTGAGGTTTTTAAAACTAGGGTTTTCTTCTTCAAAACGAGTCATCTTGCCATTTTCTCTACAATTTTTTCGGGGATAATTCAAGAAGAAAAACTTGGAGTAATTTCAGAGAAGATATTGAAGAATATTGGGTACAAATTTCAAATTCTAATTCATTACATGTATGGAGTTATACTTTTCGGAAGTTAGGGTTTGTGGCTAATCCATAAACTAGTCCCATACATACGTTCGAGATAAAAAAAATATATCTGAAACTTGGTAGGTCCAAATTGAATTAAACTTGTGGAATTTGAAGGAGAAGATATCCTAATATCTGATTTCCAAGTTTCAGAATAAAAAACGGAAAAATAAGCTCATGGCGAATATTACAAGTTTGCATATTTGAGGTACAATTATGAGTAGTTTTGTATGCACATTTAAGAAGTGATTTTGGGATTGTATTTGAAGGTTGATTTGATCCTTTATAATCATTTAAAATATTCCAAGGGGATTGGTGTCTCCTTCTAGTAGGTGCTAGAAAAATCAGGGAGTGGGTGCTTCCTTCAAGTTGGTGCTTGTAAAATCTTGATACTACTTAAGAAAATTTTATGTGGTTTTCTCCCACTTGGGTTTCCATGCAAAAATATTTGTGCAATTTTTATGAGTTTATGTGATGATTAATTACATGATTAATGGTTAATTTTTATGTAGTTATTGAAGGTTATTTTTTTTTAAATAACTCTATACCAATTCACCCCCCCTCTCAGTATTCTTGAATATTCTAACAAATGTACCATTTGGTGGCAACACACATGAGGGTGTGTTGAACCAACCTCAATCCGATCAAGTCATTTTTTATTTCATTATACAAGCATCAATGGTTGAAATATATGATATGATTCGAGGGATCCTCTCCAACATGACCCTCAAATTTAGGGAATTTGAGGGTAGCTTGGTCAACATGGAAAGCCAAGCAATGTTATGCTGAATATGATCATTAATAAGTTTAGTGAAATATGGGAGATTCAACCTCACAATATAGGGTAAGATGGTTTGGTTTTTCATTTGAGTTTTATTCGGTTGATATTGGTTCCTTCCATGGTGACAACTAGGGTACTAACCAAAGTAGACAAAGGTAGACTATTTGAAGTGGGACTAACTTTGGGAACACCCAAACTAGATGGCCTCAAAGGGGATGAGGGTTCAAAATATGAAGAATAGGAACTTCTTGAATTCAAGGTTGATAATATTGAAGGATGGCTAGGATTATTAAATCTAACTCATTGAGCAAGAGATAAGAAACGACTAGGTATACTCAAGGGATATAGTCCATGAAATATATGAGAGAGTCTCCTTTAGAGTGCAATGATTCCTAGGTGTAAATATATCTCCTAAAAGACAATTAATATATCAAAGTACTAGAGTCACCAAAGAAATAAATAAAGAAAAAAAAATGATCAAATAAAAACACTACATGTTCAAATGGTGCAACAAGTGGTTTGTAGTGTGTTTGAGTAAAAATATGGATGTACTAATTGAAGCTTCTATCATATCAAAGAAAAATATTGATCCGAATTTTATGAGAAGAATGAAATGAATACATATTATTATCAAAAGATGCTTAACACAAAATAACATATATACATTAAAATTGGTTTCTATTCAATAAGGAAATACGCTGAAACTGTAAAATGCAACGAAAAACAAGCTTGCTAGAATGGTGGCAGCTTATCTATGAGAAGAGATGTGACAGTTGCACTCATTCACAAGAAGATGATTACAATGAGGCTCTCAAGGCCTTTTTACAATAAACAAGAATGTCAAAAACCCTATATATCCAAAAACATAACCAGAGGAGATGAAGTGCCAAAAGTCATGTGGGCCCCGTTTAGGTAAGTTAGTACATCAATTTCTTGGGGTCACAACTTTTGCATACACTTTTCGTTTTAGGCGCATGATAGCCCGTTGGAAAGGTATATACGAGGAATAAACATGCTTCCTGTGGTGAGCCCTACACATGTTTATTGTGTCGATCCCTAAAAAAACTTTAGGGCCTCAAAATGGCCCTGGAAGTCAGGGACCCGAAAACTAGGAAAACACTACCAAACTGGAAAACTGCCAAATTGAGCTAGTTGGAATAGGTGGGAGGATACTGAAATACATATGGATCAATCATACCCCCTTAGGAATCAATGGTATCCATTTTTTTTAGTTCCCCCATTAGATGAGGAAATTTCTGCTGAATTTGGCCTTGGGTGAGCCACTTGCCTTGGTGAAGGAGCTGCCCTACTTTGACAACTCGATAAAGCTGAATCCTTTGTTGGCGAGTGCCCTTGACTTGGTTTTCCACAATATGATCACTGGATTCATGTTGTATGAAGTCAGGGTTAAGCTCTGTTGGTGTCAACAATTATGCTATCTCTGAGGTGTCTAATAATGGTGGGAAATAAGGTCAATGGAGATCCATGTTGAACACTGGGTGCATGCCAAGGAAAGGAAGAATGTTGAGCTAAAAATAATTATCACCCACGACCTTGGTGATGGTGTATGACCCATAATGGAGTGGGGGAAGCTTCCGATGGGGTTCAGTAAGGTGTTCTTTCTGCAAATTCAACCAAATTTTGTCGCCCACCTAAAACTTATGTGGCACCCTATGTTGATCATGGGGCTGCTTGTACTTTTCATTGGAATTCTATAAGATATCCTAAACCTATTGACGGATTTGATGGATCCACTCAATGAACCGGGTGGTTTTGTCAGCTTCAATTGGAGTAGGAGATGAGTCGGCCGAGGTAACTGCAAGGGGTAGTGCAACATCTATGGGACCCAATGGTTGGAATCCCAACCCCACTTGAAAGGGGATGTGGCCAATTGAGCTATGAAAGACTCGATTGTAGCTATGATGGACATAGGGAAGACTCCCATCCCATGTGCAAGGGTGCTTGGAATTATACATGCGCAGGATATGCATGATCATTTGATTTACGACCTTGGTTTGGCCATCTTTCTAGGGGTGGAAGGCCATGGATTTGTTGAGCTTGGTGTCCAATAGTGACCAGAGGCTCGACCAGAATGTGCTACAAAATCGACTGTCTCGATATGAGACAATGGTTTGTGGGATTCCAAAATGTACCCATAATCGTTCAAAGAAGAGCTTGGTAGTGGCCTCTATTGTGATGCTCTTCTTACAGGCGACCAAAATTGCCATCTTAGAAAAGCGATCGACAACCACAAAAACACAATCATTTCCTCACTTGGTTGATGGGAGGCCCAACATGTAGTCCATGGAGATGGATTCCCATGGCCTGTTAAGAGTAGGTAGAGGGGTGTACATGACCTATTTCTTAGTGTTCGGTTTGGTAATAACGCAGACAGTGCATGATCTGAGATCCTTGCTGACCTCCTATCGAAGTTTCGGCTAGTAGAAATGTTTCTGCAACATTGCCACTGTCTTTTCGATGCAGAAGTGTCCTGCCACCTAACTATAGTGGGCTTCCCAGATTATCTTCACTCGCTCGCTTGATGGAACGCTGATATGGACTAGACGACATGACAACCCATCCTGAAGATGAAAATTAGCGACAAATGCGTTTGCACACAACATTTGGTAGGTGGTGGAGAAGTTCGGGTCTGTCTCATAGAGTTTGGGCCATCTAGAGGTCTCATGACTGCAAGAGTCTAGAACTGTGGTGAGTGCTACAACTGGAAGTCTGCATAGGCAATCAACAACGTGGTTGGTGCTTCCTATTTTATACTTGATGTTGAGGTGGAATTGCTGCAAGTATGTGGACCACTTCTGATGGAAGTCATTATGCAATCTTCCTTGTGTTTGCATGAACTATAATGGCTTAGGATCAGTGTGGATGACTATCTCCTTCCAAAGAATGTAATGTCTCCATTGGCGACATGATTTCACAATGGAGTACATTTCTTTGTTGTAAGTAGGGTACTTACGTATAACATCTGATAGTGTCTCACTATGATAGGCCACGGTGTGGCTGTGCTGAGTGAGAATGATGACTACAACATAGTTTGAAGCATCTGTCTCGATCTCAAAGGGATGCTACAGGTCTAGTAGTGAAAGTACTGGGACTGAGCACAAGATTTTCTTAAAATTATCGAACGCTTGTTGTTTGGACCGGACCCACACAAATTTCCCCTTACCACCACCCCTGGTTACTTGGATGAGGGCCCATGAAATATGGAAGAATCCCAACACGAATCTATGGTAGAAATTGGTAAGGCCCAAGAAGCTTCGAAGCTCAGTGAGTGTGGTTGGGGCTTACTAGTCATGGATGACTTAGATCTTGGCTAGATCCACATGTACACCATGTTGATCAACGATGTATCCCAGGTAATGGACCCTACCCATGTCGAAGGAGAACTTTTCCAAGTTGGCGTATAGCTTGTGCTATCGCAGGGTGTCCAGTACCTGTTGAATATGTTGCAAGTGTTTTGCCCAAGTCTTGTTGTAAATGAGAATTTCATATAGATACACCACTACAAAATTATTGGTGAATGGTTGCATGATATCGTCCATCATCCTCATGAAAGTGGTTGGAGCATTTTTCAAGCCAAAGGGCATGACCAACGATTCAAAAATATATTCCTTTGACTTGAAGGCAGTCTTCTATAGATCGGTATGTTCTATTGGGACTTGGTGGTATTCAGACTTCAAATCAATATTACTGAAGTATTTGCCCCCCATGAGATGATCAAGGAGGTCGTTGATTCAGGGAATTGGGTACTAGTTTCTGACTGTGATTTTATTCAAGGCCTGGTAATCAATGAAAAGTCACCGGTTCCATATTTCTTTTGTACTCGCACGATTGGTCTCCTACAAGGCGATGATTTGGGATGGATGTTACCCTTGTGGAGAATTTCTTGGATCTTCTTCTTGATCTCCTCATTCTCTAATAGAGAGTGGCGGTAGATTAGCCCATTGGGAAGCGGTGTGCTGGAGGTCAGATCGATGGGGTGCTTCACCTGATAGTGCAGAGGTACCTTGGTAGGCGAGGAGAATATATCTGAGTATGCTTCCATGAAGTTATCCACTTTCTTCTGTCATTTGGAGAGGTCAGCCGTAGAGACCCTGGGTGTGGCTGCAATCTTTCACTCATTCTGAGAGTGAATCACGAAGAAGAAAAACTTCCCCGTCTAAGAAATGACCTTCCTGCATTTCTTGGCAGAGATCAAGGAAATATCACTAGGTGGGACTACCTCCGGTATCCTATACAATTTCTTGTTCAAAGTAATAATAACACTCCGAGGCCTAGACTCATATACAACATGGTGTTTCCATAAATATGGTTGGACCAAAAGAACATTACAAAATTTGAGAGGGGAAACATCACATAATACTTCGTCTTTGAAGGGTTGGATGTCGTATGACTGGTGACATTGTTAGTTGATGCGGATGTCACTTCCTTGGTGGAGCCATACGATGGTGTAGGGTTGTGGTTGTGGTGTTGTCGGTAGGGAAAATTGCTTGAAAACCTTTGTTGAGATGAGGTCCTTCTTACTACCGCTATCAACGATGAAGTGCAATGGGGTACCCTTCACCCACATCTGTGAATAAAAAGGTGTTGTTGGCCCTTGGTTATGGAAGGAAGCAAATATCAAGGAGGAAAAGGTGAAATGCGAACTGCGTGGAAGATATAATGACTGTTACTGGGTCGAAGTGGGCAAAAGAGAAGAAAAGATGGAGTGAAGCCCGAGAAAGCAAGCCATTGGACGAGGAGATCGAGGATGATAGATTAGCAAGGAAGAAGGATCGTGGACAACTCAACAAGTAGAAAATCCACCATTAGATGTTTTGGAGCACAATGTAAGAAGGAAGGAAAGACAGGCTGGTGAAGCCCTAAAAACACGGGTCAAGTTGACCTAGGGTTTAGACACCTAGGGTTTTGGTATATAGGGTTTTAGACACCTAGGTTTCAACCTAAGGATGTTGGTGAGCTATTGTAATGTATAAATAAAGGTCAAGAGGACCTGGGTTGGGTTGTTGTCATTATTACTAGACTCGATATAGTTGTTGGTATGTTATGAGAGATTATTGTTGTGTGAGAGAGAAGTGCTAAGTGTGAGAGCCTTCTGGTATTGTAAGATCTTCAGCTGGGTGTGAAGATCAACCTTGCAGCTGGGTGCGCAGGAAGGAGGAGAGATAGAGAGAGGAGAGAGATCTACTGGTTAAGAGCGTAGATCAAAACTGTATGCTTTCATCTTAATATATTATAAATCACAGTTCTGTGGAAGTAGCCCTAGAGAGAGGGTGAACCACGTATATTTGGTGTTGTGTGTGATTGGTATTCTGTCTCTGTCCTTGATATACTATGACTACATTATTATGCTAGATTTGATAAGTAGTTGGGCATAATAGATCTAGGCTGATAAGTGATATATGCATGTTGTATTGTTCTGGTATTTGGATCCACTTGATATTCCCCCTGGTTGTAGACACTTCTATCCTGCAACCCCCCCATAGATTCTTTGGGTGAGACTGCATCTGCTTCACAGGTGTAGCTGAAAGGGCCAGTAGTTAGGGCTTGTTGGTGTGCTATTAGAGTTGAACCCTAGGTCTGCCCCTTGTGCCAACAATTGGTTCCATTTCCAGGACAAGAATCTTCCTAAGGGAATGTCAAGGTGATTCCCATCAAAGATAAAGATTCAAAAGTGGATAGAGGATCAAGAAAAGGACTTCGTTGAAGACTAGAACAAGAATCCTAATCTTAGTACAGAGGATTGGTTGGAGAGACATATTTTTACTGATATACATGAGATGTTCTTTGGAGGAATCCATCAGGAACTATATGAGTGGTTATCTAGGTTGGCAGATACCCAGTTTGAGGTCAGATCTAGACCTCATGTAGTTTGGATGTTGATGTTGATCAAGAAGTTCAAGAGAGTTGATAACGCCATGTCAAGAGTAGTGGATCATTGGTTCTATAGCACCATTGGAGGCTACATCACCAAGTTTGCTGTTGATAGAGTAGAATCGTATAGCCAAGCCGAGAGATATTTTTTCAAGGGACCCAGAGGGAAATTTTTTCACTTTCTGAAGTTGAGAATCAAGATGTTACTGCATGAGAAGAACATCTTGAAGATACAATAGATTGGTCGAATTTGAAAAGGCTAATGTTCAAAAATGCAGACACGACAACGACACAGAGGCTGGACATACGCACAGTGGGAAAGTGTTCAGAAAATTTCATCTTACGAACCTGTTCAAGAAGAACTACGTAGACGAGGGTTTCTACAGTGGAGAAGAAGCAGATCTAACTGACAAAGAGCATTCAGAACCCACTAGGGAAGAGGAATAGGAAGCTGAAGAACTTCATCGAGACGAGCCAGAAACTTTAGGAACTGCGTAGAATGTTGAAGTAAGTTCTATTATCCCTCCTATTGATTTAGTAGTATTAAGAAATCAGAGTAATCCAAGCCACCAGAGTGTCCAAAGAACCGTCACTAGTAGTCCACCACGTACTTAGTCAGGGACCCTAGGAAGATCTATGGCAGATGAGATGAGACTCCCTATATTTAGGGGAGATGGATTTGAAGATCCTGACCAGCACTGGTTCCTATGTGAATTCGTATGGAATATTAAGAATGTCACCAATGAAGCAGTTAAAAGAAACTAGTTTAGTACTACCCTAAGATATCATGCACTAGGCTAGTACACGAAGCTTGTCCAAGGACTTGCACAACCTAAGCCACTGGACGAGATCCAGAATGCACTGATTGTAGAGTTTAAGAAACCTAAGTCAGAGTCACAATGTATTACAAAGATGAACGAGGTCAAGAAGATGGTATCTAAACCCATTTGGGAGTTCGATCAGAGATTCAAGACCTTAATAGGCTGACTGACTTTCCAGATCCCAGATGAGCAGAGCAAGGAATGGTTCATTGCTGCCCTCTTACCACACATCATAGTTTCTATGATGTAACAGAAGATTTCTTCGTAGGCTGAGGTGCTGGATATCACCATGAAGATAGAGTCAACCCCCATGGGAGAATCTAGCTCAGGTATGAGTCAGATCTTGAGTCAGCTGACTATTTTGTCTTTGCAGGTAGAAGATATGAAGAAAGACAAGGGAAAATATAAAAGAGAAGACATCTGGTGTGTCAGATGCTAATCAGAAGGCCATGACAAGGAGCACTGCCCTCTATTCCATGATTAATTGGCCTCTGGAGCACTGATCCCTTTGAAACAAGTCACCTTACCTTGGTGCATGGTATGCAGAAATAGGCATTTCCCTGGTGAGTTCTATTACATGAAAAAATATGTTCAGACACTGACAAATTTGTATTGCACATTCTGTAAGTCTGTGGGACATGATGATAGCGATTGTAGGGCTTATGATCACATGCATGAAAGGTCGAGAGACATATACAAGATTCAAGGCGAAGTACAATAAGAAGGAAACACTATGCAATACAACTCCCCTGGGAGAGGAAACTTCAATCCTCACGGTGGGTTCAGAGGAAGAGGACAAGGAGGAGGTATGGGTCGAGGCCGAGGACATATCATCTATTATAACTGTGCACAACTAGGAAACTTGGCAAGGGACTATCAGAACCCTTACACTGCTTGTAGCTACTGCAACTCCTTCGAGCATGTTATTGAAGAATGTCCAACACTGCTAGATAAACTTCAAGAGAAACGATGACCTCAACAGAACCCACATATACAATTGATCAAAGCTAAAACTCATGAATAAGACCCTAGATTCGTTGTTATTACTAGAGGATGCGTTGGTACAGGAGATGACAAAATGACCCAAGGGAAGACTACAAAAGATTCAGGAATTAGGAAAGTTGCAGAGAAGACCCAAACCTTTGATGAAAAGAAAGAAAGACAAATATTTGAGGAAGCAAGAAAAGAGTTCAAAGGAGACCAAGGTTCTTCATCAAAGACAAGACCAAAAGTAAGAGAGTATGGAATGCCTCAGGCATTTGATCAGTCTACTTCACCAAGAGAAGGAAAAGAGGTAAGAAATCTCATGGAATTTTTATATACTTGTGTTAAGTTGATTAAGTATGAGAGCGTTGTCCAAGAATTACGAACTTTAATCATACAATATGAGCTAGTTAAGATAGACCCCTTACTTAATAGAGAAGTACATCAAATCGATAAGAAGAGAAGGACCAATAAGGAATTACATTTGAATGCTCAAATATGCGAATATGATATAGACTATGTGGTCCTCGACTTAGGGTAGGAGGTCAATGCCATGACGAAGTAAACTTGGGCACTGATGGGAAAACCCAGGTTGATATATTCCCCTATCAGGCTCAAGATGTCTAATCAACAAGTTGTCAGCCCCTTTGGATGATTGGAACATATCCATGTGGACATTGATGGAGTAAGA
This sequence comes from Picea sitchensis, assembly GCA_010110895.2. Taxonomy (NCBI): domain Eukaryota; kingdom Viridiplantae; phylum Streptophyta; class Pinopsida; order Pinales; family Pinaceae; genus Picea; species Picea sitchensis. The sequence continues at coordinate 30,946 of SNQJ01S0061571.1, read as the reverse complement.
ACATTTGTAGATTTTGAGGTAATTGAGATAGTTGACGACAGTTTCCCTTATCCTGTGCTATTAGGAATTGATTGGGCCTTCAACAATTCCACTGTGGTTGATTTAAAGAACATAAGTATGAATTTTAAAAAAGATGGCCTTAGGGTCATTGCACCCTTAGATCGAGATGAAGGTCAGCGATACACAAAACCCATCAGAGAAGAAGACCGTGCATATGAACTGGAAAATCTATAAAAATTAACAACCATACAACATAATTACATTAATCCTATGGCCGATGGAAACTTAAGCTGGTGAAGTGATAGCGCATGTTCATCATACTCAGAAGAAGCACTGGAAAATTGGAAGAATAAAATGTATGAAGTATCTATAAGAATATGTGCTAGATTAACTAGATAAGTTCGCTGGACTGGCACAACAGTAAGTAACTTACCCACTTTTGATGGTCTAAATCCTTTAGAAACGTTCTTGTCGGACTTTGAAGAGAGTGTACCAATGCAACAAATACTGTTGGCGATGGATGAGGCCATGAAAACAACGCCAACAAGATGGTGAGGGGCACACAAAAGTAATATTATAGATTGGGTATAGTGTTGTACCTTGATGGCAATGCAGTTCTCAGCACAAGTAAAAGGCTGTGAAGGCCGATACATAGGTCAAAGCTTCCCAAAGGACCATGTACAAAGTTGTGAGGTACCTTGGAGCAAAGTTTCTCAAGAACAATGGGTACAAAAATTCATCAACACACTGGACACGACACCTATTAACTGGTACCTTCAAGCAGAGCTTCGCCTCATCACTACAGATTGGAAAGGTATGACTCATAATTTTGTAACCGCCTTCTTATTTGAAAGTCAATATCCTTCAGTAGATTAAGCACTACATATATTCAGACATAAAGTATTTGAGGAGGCCTCTATCCTCCCTCTAGAGAAAGATGAGAATGAATGGACTGCACCTCTACAAAAACTACAAGGCTGTTACAATATCAATACTGATGAAGATGATGATCCAAGAATGGTGAACATTACATAAACAGAAGGCCAAAGAGATGTGGAAGGACCATGAGTTGAGTTACCATTCATTGGACACCCAATCAAGATTAAGAAGGTCAATATTGGAATAGAACAGACACCGAATCTTGTAAATGTTGGAGAATATTGGGATGCTTCCACTATTGGAAATATTACAGCATGAATATCAAGACTTGTTTCCAACCAAGTTGATTGATATGAAGGGCAGTAAAGGGCCTATGGGAGAGATGAGGATCCCTTTGAAGCCAGATGCTAGACCAGTCAAATAGAGACCTTACAGATTGAATCCTAAATATAAGGAGAAAGTGAAGATTGAGCTCGAAAAAATGCTGGAAGCAGGGATCATAGAACATGTCGAAGAGTCAGAGTGGATTAGCCCTATGGCGATACAAGACAAGAAGACAGGAGAGATCAAGATCTGCGTAGATCTTAGAAAGTTGAATGATTCTTGTTTGCAGGACCCATTCCCTACATCATTCAATGATGAAGTGTTAGATAATGTGGGAGACTAAGAAGTATATTCTTTTACAGATGGATTTTCAGGATACCATCAGATCCATATTGCCAAGGAAGATAGCCACAAGACCACATTTGCAATAGAATGGGGATATTATCAATATACAATGATGCCATTTGGATTGAATAATGCCCCAACCATCTTTTCTAGGGTGGTGGTTGAAGCATTCAAGGAGTTTTTGCATAAATTTCTAAAAGACTACTTTGATGATTGGACTGTCTTTACTTTATTGAAGAATCATATTGAATGTCTAAGGATAATATTGGACAAATGCAGGCAGTGTCAAATTTCTTTGAATCTGAAAAAGTGCATCTTCTTATCACCATTTGGAGTGCTGTTAGGTCATATTGTATGCACACAGGGATTGCTGGTTGATCCATCTAAAATTGCCATTATAGTTGATCTGCCACCTCCTACTTCAGTCAAACAGCTGCGCACTGTTCTAGGACACACATGATATTATAGGAAGTTCATCAAAGGATATGCTAATATCACATCACCTATGCAGAAATTGTTGAATAAATATTGTCAGTTCAGTTGGACAGAAGAATGCCAACAGAGCTTCAATACACTGAAACAAAAAATGGTTACTGTGCCCATTCTGGTTTATCCAGATTGGAGTAAGGAGTTTTATGTGCATGTCAATGCATCTTCTATTGCCTTAGGAGCAATGTTAGCACAACCTGGTGAAGGAGAGATTGATCATCCATTATCTTTTGCTAGCAGAAAGATATCAACTGCAGAGGTCAACTACACCACCACTGAGAGAGAAGGGTTAGCCATGGTGTATACATTGTAGAAGTTTCACCACTACTTGTTGGGAGGACACTTTAAAATGTTTACTGATCGCTCTGCACTGAAATACCTAGTCAACAAGATAGTGTTGGGGGGAATAATATGTCGATGGCTTATGCTATTTCAAGAACATGACTTTGAGATCATAGTAAAGCCAAGAAGAATGAACAAAGGTCCTGACCACTTGTCGAGGTTGGAACAGGGAGAAGAGCCTACTAGTTTGGAGGATGCACTGCCAGATTCACAACTGCTAGCTATTAGAAAGATTGATGACCACTTCGCAAAAATAGTCTAGTTCCTGTCAACAGGAATGGCACATAGTGAGTACACAACTCCTCAGAAGAAACAACTAGTAGTGTGCGCTACAGACTTCTCACTTATAGCTAGACATCTATACAATATGGGACCTGATGAGATATTAAGAAGATGTTTTATGGAGGCAAAAAGACCATAGATCCTCACAGAATCTCATGAAGGCATCACAGGAGGACATTACGTAGGGAAAGAAACTATGCAGAAGATTCTGAGAGCTAGCATTTGGTGGTCTAAATTACACAAAGATGCTAAAGACTATTCCCGAGCCTGCGACGTATGCCAAAGATTTGGGAAAGCGCACAGGATCAAGGCACATCATCATTGCGATGAAATACTTGACTAGATGGGCTGAAGCAAGAGCAAACAAGGAATGTAGTGCAACTAGAACTGCGCGCTTCATATTTGATGACATCATAACCAGGTTTGGATTCCCCAAGATCCTTATGAGTGATCAAGGCACACATTTTGATAAATAAGACTGTTGAAGCGTTGACTGAAGAATTTGCAGTCCACCATTAGAAGAGTACATCGTACCATCCACAAGCAAATTTGGCAGTGGAAGCATTGAACAAGATATTGGAGACATCACTAACCAAGATTTGCAGTGTGATTAGGGATGACTGGGATTTAAGAGTACCAGCAGTACTTTGGGCCTATTGAACAACTTGCAAGAATTTAACAATGAAGACCCCCTTAAAGTTGGTTTATGGTCTCAAAGCTGTTGCTCCAATGGAATACTTGGTGCCAAGCTTATGAATTGATGTCTTTATAGATATGGATGACATTGGCGATGTTCAGGAGAGGCTTGCAAAGTTGGTCGAATTGGAGGAAGACAAATTTGTTGCAAGATTCCATCAACAAGTAAAGAAGGAAAGAGAGAAGGCCTACCATGATATGCACATCAAGAAAAATTCATTTAAATAAGGTGATTTGGTACTGGTATACGACAACAAGTTTATGAAGCATCCTGGGAAGTTCATAATGCATTGGCTTGGGCCATATGAGATTGCTTATGTTACAGAAGGAGGAGATGTGTAGTTGAAGACTTTAAAGGGAGAATGGAAGGAAGGATTAGTGAATGGGAGCCGACTGAAGTTGTACTATCACAACCAAATGCCTCGCAACTCTCAGTAGAAGCATAAGTAAAAGGGTCTAGGTACCAAGTGTAGTTCAAATTGGGTACCAGACACATAAAAGACAATCTGCACAAGGAGGAAAAAGGATGCATATAGAAAAAAGCAAAGGCTACTCTGTGTGGTCCGCATTCAAAGTAAAATGGAAGAATCAGATCTAAAGTGCCTCGGGACGAGTCACAGGTGAGTGTTGGGGTCCTGTTGGCCCTTGGTTATGGAAGGAAGCGAAGATCAAGGAGGAAAAGGAGAAATGCGAACTACGCGAAAGACATAGTGACTGTTACTGGGTCGAACTGAGCAAAAGAGAAGAAAAGATGGAGCGAAGCCCAAGAAAGCAAGTCATTGGATGAGGAGATTGAGGATGACAGATCAACAAGGAAGAGGGATCGTGGACAAATCAACAAGTGGAAAAATCCATCATTAGATGCTTTGGAGCACAATGCAAGAAGGAAGGAAAGACAGGCTGGCGAAGCCCTGAAAATGTGGGTCAAGTTGACCTAGGGTTTAGACACCTAGGGTTTTGGTATCTATGGTTTTGGAAACCTATGTTTCAACCTAAGGATGTCAGTGAGATATTATAATGTATAAATAAAGGTCAAGAGGACCTGGGTTGGGTTGTTGTCATTATTACTAGACTCGATCTAGTTGTTGGTATGTTATAAGAGATTATTGTTGTGTGAGAGAGAAGTGCTAAGTGTGAGAGCCTTCTGGTATTGTAAGATCTTCAACTGGGTGCGAAGATCAACCCTACAACTAGGTGCGCAGAAAGGAGGAGACATAGAGAGAGGAGAGAGATCTACTGGTTAAGAGCTCAGAGAAAAACTGTATGCTTTCATATTAATATATTATAAAGCACATTTCTTTGGACGTAGCCCTGGAGAGAGGGTGAACCACATATATTTGGTGTTGTGTTTGATTGGTATTCTGTCTCTTTCCTTGATATACTATGACTGCATTATTATGCTAGATTTGATAAGTAGATGTGCAAAATAGATCTAAGCTGATAAGTGATATATGCATGTTGTATTTTTCTGGTATTTGGATCCACTTGATATTCCCCTTGGTTGTAGACACTTCTATCCTGCAATCCCCCCATAGCTGCTTTGGGTGAGACTGCATCTTCTTCGTAGGTGTAGTTGAAAGGGCCAATAGTTAGGGCTTGGTGGTGCACTCTTGGAGCTGAACCCTGGGTCTGCCCCTTGTGCCAACATGCACTCTCCTTCCTCTTTCTCATCTGGTTCACTGGACTGGAGCTTGGTGGTAGCAACAATAGCACTGGGTTCTGCATTAATGATGTGTCTCCCCCTTTCTAGTTATGACTCAGAGTCATAACCCACAACTAATTCATAGGCTTTCACCTCAGCCACCAATGATTGCTTTGAGATAAAATCAGCAGTGTTATGCCAGGGGCTCATATGGAAGTCACACCACTTATCGGTATATTTCTTTGTCTTCCTGGTGTCCTTCGTTGCTTATGACATGGATTGGTTATCCTGAGTTAGTCCTTCTTTTCTCTTTTCTTTGTTCCACGGGTTGGGGCCACCCTTTCCTGGCTTTTACTATGAGGGGTTCCCAGGCCCAAATTGTTGCATCTTTTGTTTGAGCGTCTTCTCAATTTTGACGACATATCGTTAGGCCATGCCCAAGGATGAGATGTCTAGAAACTCCATTTCATATTGGATGTATCTATCTAGACTGCCATGATACTTGAGAACTAGATTTCACTTATAATATTTGATACCCATCTTGGTGCGCAAGGTCTGGAAGATATTTTTGAACTTGGGCATTGCTTGGTATCTTTCCTGTCGGAGTGTGGTCCATTTTGTATATAGGTCATCATAACTTCCAACAGGGTAGTATTTTTCCTTAATAACATCCCTTAAGGACTCCCAGGTGACCGGACTATAAATAATGAGGGTTCCTCTATTTCCTTCTGCTCACAGAAAGCTTCCCACCAATCTTTGACATGGGGAATGACTTTGAGGAGTGCAAAAGTAATCTTTTCTCTATTCGAGAAGTTATGGACAGAGAAATACCCTTCTAGCAGATTCAACCATTTTTCTACAACATCTGCATCTATCTGACCTTCAAATATAGGAATAGTGAAGTTGATTTGTACCTTGAAGGGGGTGGTGCCTTCATTTGAGGAAGATGCGTCACCTGTTGGTAGTCGCCGAAGGATTTGCGCAAAACTATCCATCATCTTGTTCCTTTGTTGCATGAGGGCTTCCTCGAGAATTTTTTTGAAGGGATATCCTATCCCGTCGTCTTTATTTTCTCCCACCATGAGAGATCTCTTGGGCATGCGAGAGATTTTATCCTCAAGAGAAACAAGCTCAAGACCCAATTTTTGGTACCTTGACCTTGTTGGAGACATGCATTAAGAATGACATGGAGAAGACCACTATGATACCATTGATCCAGATTATATGAGAAAAAAAAAATGAATACAGATTATTATCAAAAGATTCTTAACACAAAATAACAGATATACAATAAAATGTTTTTCTATTCAATAAGGTAATAAGATGAAACTGTAAAATGCAGCGGAAAACAAGATTGCTAGAATGGTGGCGACTTATCTCTGAGAAGAGATGTGATAGATGTGCTCATTTGCAAGAATATGATTACAATGAGGCTTTCAAGGCCTTTTTACGATAAACAAGAATGTCAAAAATCCTTTACATCCAAAAACCTAACCCTAGGAGATGAAGCACCAAAAATCATGTGGGCTTCGTTTGGGTAAGTTAGTACATCAACTTCCCGGGGTCGTAACTTTTGCATATGATCTTCGTTTTAGGCAGATGATAGCCTGTTGGAAAGGTCTATCTGAGGACTACGCATGTTTTCTGTGGCAATCCGTACACATGTTCATTATGGCGAGCCCTAAAAATGCTAGTTAGGGCCTCAAAATGGCCCTGGAAGTCAGGGATCCGAAAACTAGGAAAAAATTGTCCAACTGGAAAACTGCCAAAATGAGCCAGTTGGAATAGGTGGGAGGCCACCGAAATCCATATGGATCAAACAATATAGCCTAAATATAAACTAAGAGTTCTCAAACAAGCCTAATATATGACTCTTCCAAACCCTTTCGTCATGATGGTTTAAGTTAGTACCAAATAAAGAGGAAGAAGAGTAGAAGAATGGCCCTCCAAAAAACTGCCATTAGAGGTGATGAAATACCCTGTGGACAGGAGTGAAGGTATACATGACATAGTTATAACTAGGAGACAAAGGGTGATGAAATCCCATTGGCCTATATAAATCTATCTCAACTTCCCTCCTTCCTATGAGATCCACTGAGGTAGGGACCTTGGAGAATGACCACTAAGCTACCTCTTCATATATTTACGTGCAACGTATTACCTTTCCTTCAAGATGAAACAAAATAGTCCAGGGATCTCCAATATTGAAAGAGTTAGGAGTCTGAATCAAACCTCTAGTCATAACCTTGGAATTATCCACTTCGAAGAGTGTACCTATTGTTAAATGGTTCTTGATAATATTTGATAGAAAGGATTTCAAGTTCCCCAAAAATAAACCACTATGTTTTAGATGTGAATGGTTGTGGTGAATTATTTGGATTCCTGTCCCCACAACCCTAAATTAGGTACTAGATTATTTTGGTCCCAAGGAGGGATTTAGTGTGTTAAGTTAAATGGTTAATTTTAGGTTTAGATTAGGGTAATGAACCAAGCATATGATTAAGGGGTGAAGTGTGTGTACATGTGGTGTAACCAACTTCAAAAGAAAATGTTTTGAAATATAACTACTTTTAAGTAGTGAGATCTAAAATTGAAATGCAATTTGGAAACCAAAAAAAGTACGAAAGTAAAAGAAAAAATTCCATTATCTTAATGAATTTTCTAAGGATAAACAATCATCAAATAATTTGTATTGGTAAATATAAACTCCTACTTCAACCTGGATAAGGAATATGACTAAATGAGCATCTACTTTCAAATAGAAAAGTAATTTAAACAAGCCAAATACTAGGAAACAAGCAAGATTGTTTTTTGTAACTTGAAAAAATTCTCATTTTGAAATCAAATACCTATTCTAATAAAAAACATGCAAGGTCTGAAATTTGAAAAAGAAGCATGTTCTAGCTAGTTGGAAAAAAAATAAAACACCAAGGTTTTTGTTATCACTCCAGGGAACTCTCCTAGGATGTAAGTCAAAGATGCCTGGTAACTTAATCTTTTTGGAAACTATTTTTTCAATAATTGATGTGGGTTTGGATCAAGATGAATATCTAAGGGCTGGACTGTGTCATTAAGACTGTCTAGTAATATCAAATATTATGAGGCCTTCTAAGAATGCAATCAGACAAGGATTAATCAAATAGGACAGAAGATAGTTGCTTGAACTAGATTATACTCATTTAAAACAATAAGCACAATGGGTTTAGAAACTAAGGCAATGAATTATGATCTTTAAATTTATCAATCAAGTAGTGAGATGACAGTCACATGTATATCAAATAAGCATCAACAAAGAAATCATTCACTCATAAGATATCATAGAACAGAGAAGAAAGGTCTGAAAACATAGATGAAGGAAGCTTGTAATCTTTCATATATTAAGAATAAGTCTCATTAACAGTAGCAACATATAGAAACCAAAATCGAAACCTGTGTTCATCTTCAGTTTTTAGCTTTATAGCCTTTACAACATAGTATCTAGATTCTGAATTAATGGATAAGATATGCCTAAAATAGAAAGTCAAAACTAACATGCAAAATATAAGGAATGATCCTCAAAATGAGGTCAATCCCACATTTCATGGTCTTCATATCTTGTAGAGTCCTTGCGCAATGTAGAATAGCCTTCCAAGGCTGATTGATGACTCTTCCAAGAGATAAAATTCAAATTTGTTGAGATGTGCAAAAAATCCCAATTTGTTGCCACCAAAATAGGTGCCAAAACCAACTTGGCTACTTTTTCTAATCCTTATGCATAAAAAATGGATCTTGGAATTGAATATATAATTCATCATCTATCCATCATGAGTGTTTTCAAATGATTTGGATCGGAAAAACCTTGATCTGTGCAAAATTTAGCTTCCTCTGTCCAGTTACAGGTTTCAGTGGTTAACATAGAGGACTTCTGTGTGTGTTATCTACCGAAAGCTCTGCTTTCGGTGGTTAATGAAAAGTCGTCCTATTCGCCTAAACCACCGAAAAATTAGCTTTGTCAAAACTTCAAAATTTTAAAAAATGATTACCTTGATGCTTTGTTGAGTGTTCAAGGTCTTTTGGTTGATGCAGTTCTTCCTCGTGCAGATCTGCGAACTTCAACTTGCTGTGTGGAAGACTGTGGTATATCTACCATTGTTGTAGCTAACTCGGTTAGAGTTTCCAAACCTATTTTCTCTTATGTTGGAGGTTGAGAATCTTTTAATTTCAGCCTCATAAGTCTAAGCTGCTTGTACAACTTCATGTTCTCCCTTATCAACACCCTGTTCTTGTCCTTGATTTTATCATGCTTTTCCTTGAGACTTTGGTTCATGTTGAAAAGTTCTGCATTTCTTTGAGTCAAGCCTATATTTTCCTTTTTAATAACTCTTTCTAAGACTTCCATCTCATATATTTGTTTCAGGAGTTTATTGATTTTCTGAGCCTTGGATGCTATAGGCTTGCTTGCAGAGGCTTTTTCTAATGGTTGAATGTGTTCATCTGGAGGAGTTGGTGAGGGGAAGTTGGGATAATCTTTTGCAACTTGCTTAGCCTATTCATCACCTTGTGTCTCTACTAACTCCTTCTCTGGCTCTGAGTCACTGTCTGGTAAGTTTAAAGGGTTACCTCCTTCAGCAAGGTCCTTGGTCTGCTCACCCTCAAACTGTAACTTTCTTTTGGTTCTTTTTCTTTTAGCAGAGGATGATTCTGTCAGCTCTCTTGGTGGTGAGATAGCCTTCCTCTTTCTTAGGCTGCTCTTAGGGGTGAGAGACTTCTTAGCAATGGACTTCTTCCCCTTTTCATCCTGTTGAAAATTGGTTTGGAACTCATTCCAAAATAGGAAGTAGTTCCATTCTACTTGTTTCTTCTTCAATGACTCTTTAATAATAAGTGTAATCAAACCTTGGTGTGACAATCTGATGGCCACCTTGGTAGGATTTTCTTTGACTTGTCTGGCCATTTTTGTGAGAGATTTGTGTAGGTAGAAGGGAAAATTGATGGTAGACCTTCCTGTAAAATGATTCAATAACTTGAAGCGATAAAACATGACTCTGTTGTATCTACCTTCACAGGTGATATAGACAAAGATTGCCTTCAGGAGAGATTGCCACTTAGGTTCTAGATAAGACATTGGTATGTCTTTTTTCCATGTAATATCCTTATGCAAAGGCTGTAGGTAGGATCTAAATTCCATGTTTGAAGGAAAATTTGATTTGAACTAGCAATCCCCTATTCTAGGGAGACCAGTGAACTCAGCTATGGCTGCCTCATCGACCATAAATTCCTCTTTTCCCACTATTGCTGCTCTTCCATCATACGAGATAGAAAAGGATTCAGACACCTGTTGGTGGAACTCCACTAGTTTTTCACAGTATGCATAGAATCCTTCTTGCTTGAATAACTCAACCACCTTAGGGTGAGCCTCAAGGTACCAAACTCCATCCAATTCAGCCCTTATAACTGGCCCTGCTTTCAGCATTTAGTAATTGCTGACCTGTACCTGTGACTTAGGAAAATCTTCATGCTAGGGGAACAAAGACTCTATGATTTAGGGTGATAGGGAGTATGAATTAGAGTAAAACAAATGAGATAGGGTGACTCAGAGTTCTGATTGCATAGCTCAATCACTAACATAATCTAGACAATAGATTGACTGAATACAAGCCAAAAATTTCGAGTTTCGGTGAGATTTACAATTAAATTGAAACAGTATGGGATTCAAACTACCTGATGACTTGAATTGGATTGATTGGTATGACAATTGGCTTTGATAACGATCTGCTGAAATCGAACTCCACTCGACAATCACCACAAAAATGGGATTATGGTCTCTGAATATGCGTTTGCTTGATGAAATCACGGGCTCAAGACTGTCACAATGACTCTCGGATTCGAATTGATAATTAATGGAATAAAAACAGAGATTAATCGGGGTCATAATGGATCTGTGTCCTCATGACTGGAGATAGTGGGGGGCTATGTGACTAATCATTTCTGTTAGTCGGGAATCACACATGATTTTTTGTGTCTCTGCCGAGCCTTAATTCTGAAATGACAAATGTAGTTAAAAAAGGACAACATGGTATCAATCTTCAGATAGATGAAATAATATTGTGCATACCTTACCACCTCCATGGAATTTCGATGATTATGTCTTCATGATTACGCCAATTGACAGCTAGCTCGTGTGAAAGCATGGGCTTTTCATTTTTCCCGTGGAAATCTTTTCGGTGGTTAACTGGGTTTTTGCTTTCCACCTTAACTATCGAGAACGAAGGTTTTCAGTGGTTAATGAGTGCTTTTCAGGCTCGCCTAAACCACCGAAACCTAAAATTCTTTCTTTTGCTTGACAAAACCAAATCAAAAGTTATTTCCAAGTTTATTTATAGAAAATAGACTCTCTAACATACCTAAAGAAATTTTCAAATAATTTTTTGGACCACAGTCTATCACCTAAAAAGAAAAATCTCCATCAATTTGTTTGAGGAGATAACTTTGGTTCCTATTGGGGATGAACACATCCCTGCGAAGTTTCAAGAACCATAGAACCAATGCCTTTCCTGAAAAAGAAAACCTAAAACTATCTGCTAGTGTTTCCATTGGGCATGGAGTTATTCTGTAAAAATAAAGACTGAAAATAAAATTACAACGACAAGGCTTCACAGCCTTAGACAAAATAGAGTTTTAGAAATCACCCATTGAATGGGCCACTGAACATTTCTTCACCTCCTAGACTTTGCAGAATGAATGTATTATTGTACTGTACTTGAGTTATCATGAAAGGGCCGGTCCACAAAGAATCAAACTTGTTATGTTTACCTTTATCCTATCTGAGGGCGTCCCATTTCAAAACCCAATCACAAACCTAAAAAATTATCTACCTTTGCCTTCCTGTCAAAGGTATCCTTGATCCTCTTTTGATGAGCCTCTGATTTATCTACAAACTGCTCGCAGACCTGCTGTAGTTCTACCAAATCGAGCATTCTTCTTACCATATCATTTGACTCAATTTTCTCTTCCTGAAAGAATCTAGCCACTGGTAAAATTAACTGAACAGGAAAAATGGCATCAGTACCATAGACCAATTTGAATGGAGAGGTTCCTATGGAATTTTTGATAGTTACTCTGTCTACCCACAGAGAAAATTTTAGTTTAGAATCCCAATTCTTTTTGTTCTCCTCTAACAACTTTCTGATGGTTCTGATTAATCTCTTATTGGATGTTTCGGCCAAGCCATTACCTTAAGGGTAGGAGGGGGTTGAATGTACCAAATGGATTCCCATTGATTCACACATGTCAACCAATGCATCGGATTTGAAATTTGTTGCATTATCTGTTACCAGCATTTTGGGGCAGTCGAATCTTCTCAAGATATTTTCATAAAGAAATTTCCTGACAACCTGGTGAGTGGCATTCCTGGTGGGAACTGCCTCTATCCATTTTGTAAAATAATCTATGGCTACTAAGATCCACTTATGTTGACCACTAGACGAAGGATTTACCTCACCTATAAAATCTAAACCCCACTGCTGAAAAGGGCCATTCACTACTATAGGTCTTAGGGGCAGAGATTTTAGCTGCTGTTTTCCTGTGAATATTTGACATTTATCATAATCTTTGACAAAGGCACACACATCTGAGAAAAGAAAAGGACAATAGTACCCAACCCTTAGAATTTTATGAACTGTGGTCTTCCAATAATGATGAAATCCAAAAACACTTGAATGAAACTGATGTATAACTTCCACTGACTCTTCTTTGTCTAAAAATCTAAGTAGTAAACCAGCAGGGTCTTTCCAATATAACAGATTATTGTAAATGCAAAATTTCATGGCTCTGAGCTTAAGGGCTCGGTCTTGAGTCATGCTGAGTTCAGGAGGAACCTCTAGCTTTTGTAAAAAATGTATAATACCTGAGTAGCATTCACAAGAAGAAAAATGCTCTGCCACCTGTTTATTGTTATGTTGTGCTTCTACTACCACCTCCGTCTGCAAATTTGCTGAATTTTCTCCTATGAAGTTTATGTCCAATAGCCCATGGTTTTCCTCTGTTAAAATCTTAGCAAGGCCTTGGCCTTTTACCAATTTGGTGGGCTTCACTTCAATTTAAAACTCGATCAACTTTACAATCCATTTAGCTCTCTTTCCATCAATATTAGGCTGAGTCAAAACATCTTTCACAGAGGGTGAAGGAACATATGCAATGAATTTTGAGTGGAGGATATAAATTCTAAAAGTTTTTAAAGATTTTATGAGAGCATAGGCTTGTTTTTTCAATAGGATCATACCTTAGTTCAACATCTTTGAGTGTTTTGCTAAAGAAGGCAACTGGGTGATCCATACTGTCATCATCTTTCTGTAGCAGGACTGCTGCCACTGTGTCATAAGAAGCGAAGGAAAAAATGTAGAAACTCTTGCTGTAATTCAGACTAATCAGAGTCAGGGATTCCATGATAGCCTGTTTGATACCTTGAAATGAATTCCTTGCATTGTCTGTCCATTTTATCTCAGAACCCTTTTTCAACATACCTGTTATGCGTTTTACTAGCTCGATGGAACAAATCTTCTAACAAAATTAATCTTACCGAGTAGCGATTGAATATCCTTTTTCAACCTTGGTAAGGACAACCTTTGAATTGCTTCCACCCGAGTTGGATCAATTTTCATGCCTTCTGCTGAGACAATGTGGCCTAGGAGCTTGCCTTTCCTAAGAGAAAAATGGGACTTTTTGGGATTCAATGAAATTCCGAACTGCCTGCACTTCAGAAAAACTATTTTTAAATGCTTTAGATGTTCTTCATGACTGATGGAATAAACTGTGATGTCATCAAGATAGATGAGGAAAAACTTGTCCTTCTAACCCACGAAAGCTATGTCCATGTCTCTTTGAAATGTGGCATCGGCATTCATTAATCCGAATGGCATTTTGGCATACATAAAGGTACCCCAAGGAGTAGTAAAAGCAATCTTCTCTTGGTCATCAGGATGGACAAAAATCTGGTTATAGCTAGAAAAACCATCTAGGAAAGACATAACAGTATCCCCTGAAATTCTTTGCAACAAATGTTCCATCTTAGGTAGGGGATAGTTATCTTTCTTAGAGCATCTGTTTAGGTTTCTAAAGTCCCCACATAACCTGACCTCACCATTTTTCTTTCTCACTATTACTAGATTTGCAATCCATTTAGAGTATCTCAAACGGATTATGATCTTAGCATCAAAAAGCTTTTTGATTTCTCTTTCAATCACAGGAAAAAGAAGAGGACTGATAGGTCTGAGATTTTGTTTGAAAGGGATGGTGTCCTTTTCAAGTGGGATCTTATGTTGAATGATCTCAGGGTCATAAGTTTTCAGATCATTATATTCCAAGCAAAAACATCAGAAATTTCTTTCAAAATGCTACAATATTCGGACTTTTGATCAACAATCAATTCAGAGGATAGATTTATGAATTTAGGCTGTATTTCACTTCCTATGTTGTGCTCATGAACAACGGGCTCTTTCTCCTTCTTATTTGGCTTGTAGGGGACATCGTTATGATCAAATAGCTTTTCAAGAGGTACCAAACCCCGAGGTATATAATTGTTAGGTAGTTGAACAATATCTTGCCGACCCAATTTTTGTTTTAGCTTAGGCTTCTGGGATTCCTCTATATTTAGATTTTGCTGGTCAACATGCATATCAGAAAATTCATCTACCACCTGGAGAAATCTATTAAGTTCATCATCATCTTCAAAAACTTTCTAGTATTTAATATTGTCGGGCAAAGATGGCCTATATTTGACTTGGATTTCATAATTGAGCCTAGGAGGAATGGGAGGAATAAACATGCTAACTGAAACAACAAGGGAATCTTCAAGATGATTCATATCTCTCGGTATATAAGAAATCTCAAAAATGGAAAAAGAATCTCTAATTTTCCATGCCTCATCCCTGTAGGCTTTCAATCTGACATGCTTTGCTTGGAAAGTACTATTTATTTGTTGTATGATGAGATCCACATCTCCAAACACCTTTAATCCTTTAATCCCCATCTCCTTGGCTGTGTTTAAGCCCAATATCAAAGCCTCATACTATGCTATATTGTTAGTAGTTTTGAAATCAAGCTTAAAAGACAAATGCATAGCCTTTTCCAAAGGAGAAATCAAAACTACCCCTGAACCTGTTGAATCTTTGGTATTGGCACCATCAAAATACATGGTCCAAACTGGAACACCCTTTTCATCAGTTTGTTGTTCAGTGGGCTTCACAAGCTGCAAAGGAGCTGATTGAGAATCATCTATTTGAAGAATACATGAGCCAAAGTCTGTGTCTACAACATAAATGGGATGATTTACAGAAGTTTTTGCATCACTGATGATGTAGGCAAGTTGATTCTCTCTGTAAAGTCTTCTGAGATCTCCTCCAAACACCGGGATCGTAGCATACGAAATATCCATCTGCAAGGTACCTAACCTTTTGCTCCATGGACGTGACAAGAGGAGTCCTAACTTGGGTGGGATATCAACAACCACGACATCCATTACCATGCTTCTCATTGGCAATTGGGAAAGGTTTATAACAAGGTATTTTATGAGGCCAAGGCATCTAACTTTCCTAGAGTCAAAAGAGAAGAGATCATGATATGGTTTGGTGACCTCAAGCCCAAGCTCATCCATCACTGCTTTGGGCATAAGATTATGTGATGCTCCTAAATCAAGCAAGCAGTTGTGAAGGATCTTATCATGAACATTTAGGGATATATAGAATGGTGGACAAGAATCATCTCAGTCTTCTATCATAGGCCCTATAGTTACTGTTGGCTTGTCATCTTGTAAGTTTACAAAATTAGTAGATGAAGAGGTCTTTGGTTCAAGGGGCTTCAGGATGGCAGACTTGAAAATGTCATTCTTCATAAGCTCGGTCAATGGCATAGGTGTTTTTACTTTCTGAATTTCTGATTTGAAATTGAAAGAGTATGATGATTTGTCCAAAGTTTTTACCTCATTAGAAGGAGCTCTGAGGATAGCTTGTTGATCCAGGGGATCAAATTTTGCTCAAAAATTCAAAGTGATCAGAATTGTTTCAAATCGAACGGGAGCATAGGCCTCATCGTCATGAACTGAACGCAACTCATTTGGGTTCAAATGGACGTCGGGAGAGAGAGATATCGCATTCTGTTCAAAACGACAAACATGCAAAAAAAAAAGGATGCTGATTGTATAGTCCATACGGATGCTGACGTGGAAGGCCGTATGAAACATGGCAAGAAATTGTGTGGATAGTTGGCATATGATGTGGCATGTTTGCAGCGAATGGGATGGTGACACGTGGCCCAATCAATGGCTGCCACATGTCACATATATATTGGTTTAAAATTTGTGCAATCAACAGGACTCGACCCCACGACCTCCGAGCAGGGGAAGAGACTTGGGAAGGGCCACCCAACCAATGCACCACTGTATGTGCCTTGTTATATATGTGGAGAACATTATATTTAAATTGAAATGTGTTGAATTTTGGGGCGTGGACCGGGCCGGGGCTTAGCCCCGACCCCCGATCTCGTTTGTATACAATATAACCACGATACTATATGCGTGCCCTCCGACCGTTATCGTATAGCCTTTTCATGTTATCCGTCATTCGTATGGGTATGTGATGTGACCATGGGCGTGCCTTTTTCTAACCGTTTTGAACTTTGTCCCTTTATATATATATTCGTGCGGTCATATGGCACTTCACATGCCCACGAGCCTTAGATGGTTAAGGGCCAGCGCGTAACCATTTGAAAATTTGTACCGGTTGTGCGATTGTAATCGATGCTGGGTTTTAACACATAAAAACGCGTGGGGGCTAGGTTGAGACAACAAGGGTTCATTTTGGCGATCCAGAGACAACAAGTTTGAAGGGGGACTTCCAGGAAGCCTATCTTCTTCAATTTTTGGCCAAACGAGGTGCCAAAAAAGCCCAGCTAGGGGTTTTTGGATGTTCTGGAGCCATTGGAGCCATCTATTTGGCATTTTGAGCATTGTAAAACATATTTTTTTATCACTTTGAGCAAACAATACAAGAGATCCATTGGAAGCTGGACCAGGAGATGTAGCCCAAGAGAGGGGTGAACTCCTTTATCATTTGTTGTGTTATGTGTTTTCTGTTCACTGTTTATTGCTGCTGTTTATATGCATCTTGAATGAGAAATTTATATAAAAGTTGTGTTGCAAAGTTGATCCATTTTCATTTTAACACATGAATTGAAATCTTGCAAATAATTTCAAGAATACAAGTCTTCTTCATTTTTAGATCAAGTTGGTATTAGAGCATAGGTTTTTGAAGACTTGATTATTTGCAAGTGTTTTGTTTTCTATTGCTCACAAGGTTGAAACTCACAAGAGGAGAAGGTCAACTTGTAGAGCCAAGTTCACATCCTTCAAGGAGGGAACTTATATCATCACTGCAAGTTTCAAGGAGGCATTCACCAAGTATGGCTCATGAAGAGAGTCATTAACATATTCCTACAGAAGATGAAGATCTCAGAAAGGATGTCATGGAAATGAGAGAAATGATGAAAATCTTGATGGAAAGGAATACAAGGTTTCAAGGTGAAGGCTCCAACCCTTCAAATCACAAGGGAGACAGTGGTGATACAACTCCAAATGGAAATGGAGGGAATGGTGCTTCTCCACCACCCTCACCTCCATCTTCTTCTTCTTCTATCAATTCAAGACCTCTTCCGAATTCTCCAAAAGGACATGGTAAAACTCCTTCACAAATTCCTTTGTTAAAGCTTGATATTAAATTCAAATTGCCAATGTACAATGGAGAAGTAAATGCTGAGAAATTA
>SNQJ01S0061571.1:0-13145 GCA_010110895.2 Picea sitchensis | reverse complement strand
TTTGGAGGTCCAAAAGCTTTCCAATGGGGAGGTGTGATCTAGGGGATCAAATTTTGTTCAAAAATTCAAAGTGCTTGGAATCACTTCAAATCGAATGGGAGTGTAGGCCTCATCGTCACAAACCCAATGCAACTCGTTTGGGTTCAACCAGACATCGGGAGAGAGAGAGATACCGCGTTCTGTTCAAAACGAGAAACATGCAAAAAAAAAAAGGGATGCCGACTGTACAGTCCGTACGGACGTTGACATGGCAGGCCATACGACACGTGGGCCATATGACACATGGTAAGTAGTTGTGTGGATAGTTGGCATATGATGTGGCATGTTTGTAGTGAACGGGATGGCGACACATGGCCCAATGAATGGCCACCATGTGTCACATATATATTGGTTTAAAATTTGTGCAATCAACAGGACTCAACCCCGTGACCTCTGGGCAGGGGAAGAGACTTGGGAAGGGCCGCCCAACCAGAATGTGACTGTATGTGCCTTGTTATATATATGGTGAACATTATATTTAAATTGAAATGTGTTGAATGTTGGGGCGCGGACCGGGCCGGGGCTTAGCCCCGACCCCTAGTCCCATGTGTATACAATATAACCACGATACTATATGCGCGCCCTCTGACTGTTATCGTATAGCCTTTTCATGTTAGCCGTCGGTCGTATGGGTATGCAATGTGACCATGGGCACACATTTTTCTAACCATTTTGAACTTTGGCCCTTTATATATATATTCGCGCGGTCGTATGGCACTTCACATGCCCACGGGCCTTAGACGGTTAAGGGCCAATGCGTAACCATTCGACAGTTTGTACTGGTTGTGCGGTTGCGCCCGATGTTGGGTTTTAACGCATAAAAATGTGTGGGGGCTAGGTTGAGCCAACAAGGGTGCATTTTGGGGATCCAGAGACAACAAGTTTGAAGGGGGACTTCCAGGAAGCCTATCTTTTTCAATTTTTGGCCAAACGAGGTGCCGAAAAAGCCCAGCTAGGGGTTTTTGGACGTTCTGGAGCCATTGGAGCCATCTATTTGGAATTTTGAGCATTGTAAAGCACATTTTTGAGAACTTTGAGAAAATAATACAAGAGATCCATTGGAAGCTGGACCAGGAGATGTAGCCCAAGAGAGGGGTGAACTCCTTTATCATTTGTTGTGTTATGTGTTTTCTGTTCACTATTTATTGCTGCTGTTTATATGCATCTTGAATGAGTAATTTATATAAAAGTTGTGTTTCAAAGTTGATCCATTTGCAATTTAACACATGAAGTGAAATCTTGCAAATAATTTTAAGAATACAAGTCTTCTTCATTTTTAGATCACTTGTTCCTTGACTTGGGGCTGAGATTGCTTCTGCTTCTATTTTGCAAAAATAGGGGTCTTCTTTACAGGAGCAGCAGGCTGCTTGGCAGCAACTTCTTTGTTCTTCACAGGAGCAGTGGGAAATGGTTTAGGGGTAACATTTTTTTATCTTAAATTATAACATTGCTGATCATCCGTCTGATAGACAGATTCTTCAATACTTGCCTCATGAATTTCCTGATCCATCAGGGCTTCGTCATAATCTACTTGTGTCAAAAAGGAGGAATCATTTTCATCACCAAAACAATTTATGTCATCTGCTTCTTCAACGTCATCATGAGATATCTGTTGTTCCTCTTCTAGCATTGCATTTTGGAAAGGGGGTCTGATTCTCTGATCATCAGTAGCATTCTTGTCTCTCTGAAGGATCTGGACTTGTTGATTGTTCCTTCTGTAAGGGAAAGAATTTGGATTTCTAGGGACAAAAGCATTTGTTTTTTTTTTCCTTGCTGGTTGTTGGTTCTGAATATTCAATTTTGACATTTCAGATGTCAAGTTGTCCAACATCTTGGCCATATTTTCCATTTTACTATTAGAAGAAGAAGGAGGCTCAATAGAAAACTTCTTTCTCTCAACCTTTCCTTTGAGTTTCTAATATGCCATAATATTTGATTCGACTTCGAGGGCAACATCTTGCATTAAAGAAAGTGTGGTTGATCTTCTTTCTCTAAGGATTAGACAAAAATTTGGATCAAAAGCAATAGAAAATGTGATCTTTGCTGATGCATCACTTGGCTTGATCTCTGTAGGGATCTTGCCAAACATTCTATTAAATCTTTTGATGAAGTCTGAGACCGAATCCCCATCTTCTCTTCTTAAGTTTCCGAATTCAGAAATGTAATATAGTAGTTCTCTTCTTTCTCCCCAGTGTTTTAAGAACATCTCATCTAGTTGCTCAATACCTGTCATTGAATTTGTTGGTAGCTCTTTGAACCACTTCTGGGCTTGTCCATCCAAACTCCACACAAAAACTCTGGTCCACACATCTTCTTCTGAAATGTTAATATTTTCAGCATAAGCATAAAAATCTTCTATATGTTCTTTGACAGTATAATCCCCAGCTCCGGTAAACTTTGGCATATATTTCTGATAATATCCGGTTGGCATGGTAGATAAGGGATTGGGAAAAACAAGTGGAGCATACCTATTTGCTAAGATTTGTTCCATCTTGGTTAAAGGGATAGCGATGGAAATCTTGGGGGTTGATACAGAGGAATTTTTTTTAGGAAATGAAGGTTGAGATGGGATAGTTGAGTTTAGACAAAATGATTGTTTCACTTCAATTTGAGAAAATTTTTCCGAAATGGGTGGAAAATAAGAGGCCTTGTAAAAATGACCAAGCAATAAGGCTAAGATATCTTCTCCCTTAGAGGACAGATCATGTAAAATATCTTCGAGAACAAGCAGATTAGTATGAATATAGAAAACACCCTCTATAGGCTTTGTGGGTAAGGAATTCAAAGAAGAAGAAGAAGAGGCTTCTTTTTGCCGAGGGGACCCTGTAATTACCTCTTTAAGGTTGGATGTAATATCATGCTAAAAAACAGACTCTGTAACATTAGAGGAAAGTGAAGGCTCCTCAACCTTCAATTTTTCAGATACAATTTCAATTTCCTGAGAACTATGAGTTTCAACAACAGAGGATTCAACTAGAGGTCTTTTAGATATGAAAGAAGAAGTGTCGGTTTGAATACCTGGATTTGATGTCTTTGTAGATCCGAAAGCCTGTCTTTGTAAAGACTTTCTTCTACTGATGATCTTCTCAGGGTCTAGAACTGGTGCTGCCAGTGGGCCTTCTTGGTTCGCCCTGGTGTGAGCTCTTTTCAGAGCCACTTCATTTCAATGGAGTCACCAGATAGATGATTACAACCCAAATGATGTCCAGGATTTGTCTATCATCAAAGCTGGATCTATGTCATCTCCCAAGGAAGCTGAGATTAGATCTCCTCTCCCCGGCAACGACGCCAATTTGTTATCACTCCAGGGAACTATCCTAGGCTGTAAGTCAGAGATGCCTGGTAACTTAATCTTTTTGGAAACTATTTTTTCAATAATTGATGTGGGTTTGGATCAAGATGAATATCTAAGGGATGGACTGTGTTTTTAAGACTATCTAGTAATATCAAATATTATGAGGCCTTCTAAGAATGTAATCAGACAAGGATTAATCAAATAGGACATAAGATAGTTGCTTGAACCAGATTATACTCATATAAAACAATAAGCACAATGGGTTTAGAAACTAAGGCAATAACTTATGATCTTTAACTTAATCAATCAAGTAGTGAGATGACAGTCACATGTAGATCAAATAAGCATCAACAAAGAAATCATTCACTCATAAGACATCATAGAACATAGAAGAAAGGTCTGAAAACATAGATGAAGGAATCTTGCAATCTTTCATATATTAGGAATAAGTCTCATTAATAGTAGCAGCATATAGAAACCAAAATCGAACCTTGTGTTCATCTTCAGTTTTCAGCTTTATAGCCTTTACAACACAGTATCTATATCCTGAATTAATATATCAGATATGCCTAAAATAGAAAGTCAAAACTAACTTGCAAAAGATAAGGAATGATCCTCAAAATGAGGTCAATCCCACATTTCATGGTTTTCATATCTTGTAGATTCCTTGTGCAGTGAAGAATAGCCTTTCAAGGCTGATTGATGACTCTTCCAAGAGAAAAAATTCGAATTTGTTGAGATGTGCAAAAAATCCCAATTTGTTGCCACCAAAATAGGTGCCAAAACCAACTTGGCTACCTTTTCTAATCCTTATGCATCAAAAATGGATCTTGTAACTGAATATATAATTCATCATATATCCATCATGAGTGTTTTCAAATGATTTGGATCAGAAAAACCTTGATCTGTGCAAAATTTAGCTTCCTCTGTCCAGTTATAGGTTTCAGTGGTTAACATAGAGGACTTCTGGGTGTGTTATCTACCGAAAGCTCTACTTTCGGTGGTTAATGAACAGTCGTCCTGTTTGCCTAAAACCACCTAAAAATTAGCTTTGTCAAAACTTCAAAATTTACAAAAATGATTACCTTGATGCTTTGCTGAGTGTTCAAGGTCTTTTGGTTGATGCAACTCTTCCTCGTGTAGATCTGCGAACTTCAACTTGCTATGTGGAAGACTGTGGTATATCTACCATTGTTGTAGCTAACTTGGCTAGAGTTTCCAAACATGTTTTCTCCTGTGTTGGAGGTTGAGAATATTTTAATTTTAGCCTCAGAAGTCTAAGCTCCCTGTACAACTTCATGTTCTCCCTTATCAACACCCTGTTCCTATCCTTGATTTTATCATGCTTTTCCTTGAGACTTTGGTTCATGTTGAAAATTTCTGCATTTCTTTCAGTCAAGTTTGTATTTTCCTTTTTAATAACTCTTTCTAAGACTTCCATCTCATATATTTTTTTTCAGGAGTTTATTGATTTTCTGAGCCTTAGATGCTTTAGTCTTTCTTTAAGAGGCTTTTGCTAATGGTTGAATGTGTTCATCTGGAGGAGTTCGTGAGGGCAAGTTGGGATAACCTTCTGCAACTTGCTCAGCCTGTTCATCACCTTGTGTCTCCACTAACTCCTGCTCTGGCTTTGAGTCACTGTATGGTAAGTTTAAAGGGTTACCTCCTTCAGCAAGGTCCTTGGTCTGCTCACCCTCAAACTGTAACTTTCTTTTGGTTCTTTTTCTTTTAGTAGAGGATGATTCTGTTGGCTTTCTTGGTGGTGAGATAACCTTCCTCTTTCTTAGGCTACTCTTAGGGGTGAGAGAATTCTTAGCAATGGACTTCTTCCCCTTTTCATCCTGTTGAAAATTGGTTTGGAACTCATTCCAAAATAGGAAGTAGTTCCATTCTACTTGTTTCTTCTTCAATGACTCTTTAATAATAAGTGTAATCAAACCCTAGTGTGACAATCTGTTGGCCACCTTGGTAGGATTTTCTTTGACTTGTTTGGCCATTTTGGTGAGAGCTTTGTGTAGGTAGAAGGGAAAATTGATGGGAGACCTACTTGTAAAATGATTCAATAACTTGAAGTGATAAAACATGACTATGTTGTATCTACCTTCACAGGTGATATAAACAAAGATTGCCTTCAGGAGAGATTGCCACTTAGGTTCTAGATAAGACATTGGTATGTCTTTTTTCCATGTAAGATCCTTGTGCAAAGGCTGTAGGTAGGATGTAAATTCAATGTTTGAAGGCAAAGTTGATTTGAACCAACAATCCTCTATTCTAGGGATACCAGTGAACTCAACTATGGCTGCCTCATCGACAACAAATTCCTCTTTTCCCACTGTTGCTAGTCTTCCATCATACGAGATAATAAAGGATTCAGACACCTGTTGGTGGAACTCCGCCAGTTTTTCACAGTATGCATAGACTCCTTCTTGCTTGAAGAATTCGACCACCTCAGGGTGAGCCTCAAGGTACCAAACACCATCCAATTCATCCCTTAGAACTGGCCCTGCTTTTTGAATTTAGTAATTGCTGACCTGTACCTGTGACTTAGGAAAATATTCGTGCTAGGGGAACAAAGACTCTATGATTTAGGGTGACAGGGAGTATGAATTAGAGTAAAACAAATGAGACAGGGTGACTCAGAGTTCTGATTGCATAGCTCAATCACTAACCGAATCTAGACAATAGACTGACTGAATACAAGCCGAAAATTTCGAGTTTCATTGAGATGTACAATTAAATTGAAACAATATGGGATTCGAACTACCTGATGACTCGACTTGGCTTGATTGCTATGAAAATTGGCTTTGATAATGATCTGCTGAACTTGAACTCCACTCAGCAATCACCACAAAAACGGGATTATGGTCTCTGAATATGCGTTTGCTTGATGAAATCACGGGCTCAAAACTGTCACAATGACTCTCGGATTTGAATTGATAATTAATGGAATCAAAACAGAGATTCATCGGGGTCATAATCGATCTGTGTCCTTATGACTGGAGATAGTGAGGGGCTATGCGACTAATCATTTCTATTAGTTGGGAATCACACATGAGTTTTTGTGTCTCTGCCGAGCCTTAATTCTGAAATGACAAATGTAGTTAAAAAAGGACAACATTGTATCAATCTTCGGATAGATGAAATAATATCGTGCATACCTTACCACCTCCATGGAATTTCGGCGGTTATTTCTTCATGATTATGCCAATTGATAGCTAGCTCATGTGAAAGCACATGCTTTTCATTTTTCCCGTGGAAATCTTTTCGGTGGTTAACTAGGTTTTTGCTTTCCACCTTAACTACCGAGAACGAAGGTTTCAATGGTTAATGAGCGCTTTTCAGGCTCGCCTAAACCACCAAAACCTGAGATTCTTTCTTTTGCTTGACAAAACCAAATCAAAAGTTCTTTCCAAGTTTATTTACAGAAAATAGACTCTCTAACATACCTAAAGAAATTTTCAAATAAATTTTTGGACCACAGTCTATCACCTAAAAAGAAAAATCTCCATCAATTTATTTGAGGAGATAATAGTTTCAAATGAAAACCAAAAGCCAAGGACACACACTAATGCAATAAGGGAGTATTTTCTTTGTCCAAAGTTTTTGCAAATTGAATCAAGTCTAAGGGATATTAAAAAAAGCTATGGTTCTGAACCCAATATACTGAAACATAAAGATTTAATGAAACAAAAGGAAATCCTAAAATACTGCTAGTACCATAAAAGTTTAAATGAACCCTGCAAGAGTACTACATGTCACAAAGAAAAAACTAGAAATAAAAAAATTAAATTATGAGAATAGTGCAAAAAAGTACCCTAAAATTTGCACTCGTAGTGTAGAAAAAGGGGATGGGAACTCCATTGAATGATTGCAGAAAACACCCTCAAAAGATGTGTTGTACCAATGCAGAAAAAGGGTGAAAATATATGATGAATGGGTGCAAAAATATGCATCAAAATCTATGATGAGTGAGTGCAAATTAGGGGGTAAAAATTGCGCTAGCCTAGAAAGTGATAGTGGAAGTCTCTAGTCTGTCCTCAAGGAAGAAATGAAGGATTTTGACTTGGTGACCTATGAAACAATAGAAAAATAAAAAATAGAGAGAAAATCCAAGATCTACACTATGAGTGAAAGCGATGAGGGGGAAAACAAACACACCCACAACCAGAGAAGAAGATATGGATATTGTCCCCTTGTTGGAATACTGAGAGGGGGGTGAATCAATATTCTATGAAAAAAATTTCTTAACCAAAAATTACTTCTTAATCAAGATATGTTATTTCCAGTTAGTCAATGATGAGAAATTAAATCATACAATTCATAATACACAAAGATTTACGTGGAATCTCAGATGGGATAAAACCACAAAACAATTGTTTATAAAAATTTGTAAGTACCAAATTACAACAAACACCAATCTGCAATAATTTTGCAGGAACCAACCTACATGGGACACCAATCCCCTTACTTAGCACCAACTTAGCCAATGGGCACTAACCCACATAATTATTGTATAGAGGCACCAACCTATAGGAGACACCAATCCCCTTTCTTGTTCCACCCTACCAGCCTAAACAATTTGTAAATCATAGTTTTCTTCAACTTCCTTCCATCACACGCAGTTCTTCACACACTCCTTAATTCTCAGGAGACATCTAATTTTATCCCTGAAATAATAATGACCATCAATATACAATCACATTCATCTAGACATTGGGGATTCTGATACACTCTACACCATCTTGACGCATTGCAACCGTCAAATCTATCCCTCATTAATTCATGAGCATTGATATTTTCTATGGCATAGGTCTCAATGAGGATTTAATCCCCTTCTCATACATGTGACCATGTTCCAATTCCACAGGTTAATCCTTTCTCCCAAATTTTGATGTCTTTATTCCTCTGGTTAACCTATGATTTGTTCCTAGTGAGAAATCTCCTCACGGCCATTGATTTGTTTTTCGAATGGACAGTTTGATCTGCATCTCGGAATATATTCAAAAACCTTGTACCAATTGTTGATCAATTTCTATATGGATGAAAATGATCTCTCCTCGGACTATTTCATCTTTTATTCTCCATCATTGACCGTCAATGTGAAGGACGATCCAGATCTTGTCTTGCATTTTGGCCTTTAGAGTAATTTTAAAGGCGTAGCCTAGAAAGATCCGAAACTACTTCCGCGATGGATGGTAGATATTTCTTCTATGCATGTCTTGATGGACGGTCTGGATTTACTTCCATGTCCATTTCTATTAGATCTCGTCATCAGACTCTCTTGCACCAATGCACTCCGAAACATCCACTATGACGATCTTTAATCTTTCTCCTTGGACTTCGAACACTACTAGCCTCTCCACCATTGATTTGTCTGGATATAACGGTCATGGATCATCATCCCAATCACATTGCACCATGCCTATTTCACAACACTCACACGTGGATGTCACATGTAAACCTCCTACTCGTCAATCTGAATGACACACGTTGCTTGCTCATTCATCCACGTCACCACCACATGCCACAATTTCATTCATTGTTTCTACATCCATGATCTATCAACTGCCACATGTCACTTCCTCATTCATTGATGCCACCTTTCTTGGTCTCTGTTAGCTTACACGTGTCTCGTTCTAATTGCCACATAATATTATTCAATTCTATAGCTTTAGAGTGGTGGAACTTCCCTGGTTCTTATTGACGCCAAATGAATAGTATTGAAAAGGAATATTCTTTGATCCTATGTCTTTCAGAGTGTTGTAACAAAATCCCTAAAATGTACTCTGAAATTCTCACTTTGAAGGTTAATAAGATGTCTCCATGTGTCACATTCGTAGCCTTTGATTTGTCTACTCCGAATGGATCTCATCCATTGATCTCTCCTCTATTTTCATACCAAAAAAATCTAAGAAGAATATTCTTTGATACCTTCTATCGATGCTATGTGACTTTCCCATTCCTCTAGATGTTGAATTATACAGTATCAAAAGGAATATTCTCTTCTTTTCTCTTGCTTCAGGGTGTTGGAACAAACTACAAAATTTGAACTTTGAAATGCTAACTCCGAAATATTTCCCACCGTCGCATATGAATCTGAACTCGAACTTCTTTTGACTATTTGATCTGATGGAGCTTGTATCCCATATTTAATCATAGCCGTCAATTTATACAGTTCTATAGCTTTTGGATTTCACACAATTGGACTCTAATCTCACATTCGATTTCTACAATTATGTTCTCGTGTAACTCTCTGCTCTTGATTTCACTATGAATCACTTCTCCATTCAAATCCTACGTGATCCTAACTTATCTCAAGTTTGGTTCATCGATTCTTCAATTTCTAATTCAACATTGTCGCAGATCTTTATTGAGCGTGGAACTCAACAATACATAATGTTGGCATGTCGCAGATCCTTAGTGATGGGTTATTCCACTGCGATAAATCCAACTCATATAACCATGCTAGATTAAATTGCATGCCAATCTCGTAGAGCCGTGCCAGATTGAAGCATCACAATATTCCTAACTTCTACCTTTATTTATTCATTTGACATTAATGACAACAAAATTTCCAACAATATCCCTCTTTTTCATTGTTGGAAACTAATCTCTTCAACTACAAATCTCCTTAATTTTTGTTCTCCTCTAAGATGACTGCTTCCTATAAGATCTCCTCCATTCTTTGTATTCTCCCCCTATAATATCAATGGAAAAGGGTTTCCTATGCTATGGCCAAGAATCTTCTTGTATTTATACTGCTTCACTTAAGCTTGTGCACTTTTATCTTTCTGTATCTCCCTCTGATTTGATGCTCTTCCTTACACTTTACTCAAATGCATTTCTCTTCTCTCCAACCAGAAACCATATGCACTCTCCCCCTGAGATTTTGGTTATGTTGAACTCCCATTATATTTCAACTAAATTTTTTACTGAGAAATGGGAATGACTCCCATATTTTGTCTGAGATACACAAATGTATCTCTAGGTAGGGATTTTGTAAATATGTATGTGGTTTGTTCCTTGGTAGGAAGATACTCCAACTTGACAATATTATCATTTACTTGTTCCCTCATAAAATGATAGTTGATTGGGATATGATTTGTATTTGAGTGTATCACTGGATTCTTTGAAATTCTTATAGTGTTGGTGTTGTCACATAGTATTGAAATTGGCTTCTTGTATTCTATCTGAATGTTTTTTTCATCCATAAGATCTGTGTATAACAGGATGCTGATGAAATGTACTTTTCTTCTATTGTTGACAATGATATTGAAGGTTGTTTCTTTCTTAGCCAAGATACTAAACAATTGCCCAAGAAGGATGCTCCTCCACTTGTGCTCTTCCTGTCATCAACATCACCTGTCCAATCTGCATCAGTATATGTTGTTATGGTAAAGTCTTCTCCTTTTGGATACCATAAACCAAAGTCCAAAGAACCCTTTAAATATCTAAATATTTGTTTGACATCCTGTACATGTGTTTCCTTGGGTATAGCTTGAAATATTCCAATTGGTCCTACTTTCTGCATTATGTCTAGCCTTGAAGTTGTCACATAAAGTAGGATGCCTATCATTGACCTATACAAATTTTGATCAGTTTCTTTAGACTCATATTACTTACCAAGATTACATCCAGTGACCATGGGTGTGCCAATAGGTTCAAAATATTTCATCTCAAACTTATTCAACATCTCCTTGATGTATTTGGTCTGAGAGATTAATATTCCTTTACTAGTTTGAGTAAATTGCTATCCCAAAAAGAATGGAAATTCTCCAAGCATGGACATCTCAAATTCCTTTTGCATTTCTTCTGCAAACTTTTGGTTCATTTTATCATCATTACTTTGTTAAGCCCTAAATAGTGGCCCATTAACCCTTAATTGGGACATATTACATTAGTAATGTTATTTTATTTATGTCATCTTTAGTCCATTAGTTGTAAATATACCTCCTAGTCTCCTATATATATATACCAAGGAGACATTTTCATTTGGAATCATCTTGTAATTGGAAATTTATGTGGGCATAAGGAGGTTTCCCCCTCGAAGAGGCTTATTATCTGAATTTTTCTCTTTTTCAAGGTGTTGAGTACCTATTCTAAGGTTTTTCTATGCTATATTGATATTTGGTTCTTAACATATGGTATCAGAGCTCAAGGTCTTGGGGTTTCACTGCTACATCTGAGACACCTTGGAATTTTCTCTATAACTTGTTTTCTACAATGTTTCAAAAGGAATGAATTCGAATATATTTAGTAGACAGATCAAGATATGTTGGGTTAAAATTTCATCTCCTGGGGCCTTATACTTTTGGAGATATAGCCTATGTAAGATAGGGTTATGGAATCATCTTGAACTGAGTCATTGCAGAATTTTCTCTATAAACATTTTTATGTAATGTTTCATACCTTGAACTCTGGATTCAATTCACATAAATTAGTAAGGTATCTTTGGTAAAATATTCAGCTTCTGGGTCATCTTACATTTGTATATACACCCTGTGGAAGATAGGGTATCTGACTAGTCCTATTGACTAGTCTCAAGTATGGGTTCCAGGTAAAACAATCATAACTTCTTCCTAGAGTATCCAAATTGAGTGAGACTAGTTGCATTGGATAGTGGACAGTTTATAGTATTTCGGGTAAGGGTTTCAGAATTTGATATCAATTATTTTGTGCAGGGCACGCTATAAAAGTGAGATCTCCTAGAAAGGCCAAAAATCAACAAGTTGTGGGGAAGTTACCATCAATTCAACTTGGCACATCCAATTTTGATCAGACTTGTGGAATTGTAGAGAAGAAATATCATAGAACTACAAAAAATAAAGTTTCATACCCAGAAGGGCCGAAACTTTGGAGATACAATAGAAGAAAGACTGTCTAGCAGAACCACCTCAAAATCAAGGTTCAAAAGTGATACTTGGCCAACATGCCACCCAAAAGGGGAACTTCTACACCAAATAAGCCTCCAGACATTCCTACTTGGAATCTTGATGAAGGTGAAGAAATGCGTAGGGAAATAAATGATTACAAAATAAGACAGTGACAAAAGATGAAATGGAGGCAATAATGGATACTAAGATGGATGGTTTAAAAAGGGAGATCATGGAAGGAATGAAAAATTTCCTAATAGAGAGGACACCTGAAAGTGAAAATGTGTCCCATGAAATTCATGATGAAGACACAAGGAAGATGAATCAAGAATGGAGATACTCCAACTTTGGGTTAAAGACCAAACACATTCCTAAGACCGATATGAGGAAGTTTGATGGCAAGGACCCAATCACATGGATACTTCAAATGGAACAATTCTTTAATCTACATAATGTGCTACATACACAAAAGGTACAAATTGCTTATTTATATTTAGAAACCAATCAATTTGTATGGTATTGATGGCTTTGTTCTCACAATTCACTCATCACTTGGACACTATGAGGATATAAGGAGAAATACCTTCTTTAGCCAATTGATAAATCTAAAGAAAAAGGGTTCAATTACAGAGCACATTGATAACTTCCAAAGATTGAATATAAAGGTAACAAATATTCCAGATGATCACTTGATTGATGTATTCATAGGAACTTTAAAGGATAACATTCAACATGAGGTTCGTCTTTGGGAACCCAAATCATTGGAGAATACATTCAGGGTGGAAAGAAATGTTGAAAGTAAAAATATGGCTATGGCTACTAGAAGGACCAATCCTAACATCTATAGAGAGAATAATGCTCCTTCTTCTAAAACACCTAAACCTACAATGTTGACACCTCAACAATTGGAGGAAAGAAAAGAAAAAGGTTTATGCTTT
>SNQJ01S0061570.1:21759-43766 GCA_010110895.2 Picea sitchensis | reverse complement strand
TTACAGCAGTTCCACCTCAACATTAATTATAAAACAGGAAGTACCAACCGAGTTGTTGATTGCCTTAGCCGAACTCTAGTCGCGACATTCACCACGATGCTATACTCTTGCGGCGATGAAACCTCTGGATGGCCCCACCTCTAAGAGACATACCCTGACTTCTCCACCACCTACCAAATGTTGGGCACCAACTCAGTGGCTCTAATTTCCATCTTCATGACGATTTGTTGTGTCATCTGGTCCATCTTTGTGTTCCATCAAGCGAGCACACGAAGTTGATTTGGGAAGCTCACTACAATTGGGTGGCAGGACACTTTGGCATCGAAAACACAGTGGCAGTGTTGCAACATTTCTACTGGTCGAAACTTTGACAGGATGTCGGTAAGTATATCAGGTCCTCACCGCCTAAACTATTTACAAACCAACCATTAAGAAACAAGGCATGTACACCCCTCTTCCTACTCCTGACAGGTCGTGGGAATCCATCTCAATGGACTACATGTCAGGCCTTTCGTACACTAAGATGACAAATGATTGTCTTTTTGTGGTTGTTGATCACTTTTCCAAGATGGCGATTTTAGCCGCCTGCAAGAAGAACATCACAGCAGAGGCCACTTCCAAGATCTTATTTGAACGAGTATGGGTACATTTTTGGTTCCCACAAACCATTATATTAGACTATGACAGTCGGTTCCTCAGCACATTCTGTTCGAGCCTCTCATCATTGTTGGATACCAAGATCACCAAATCCACTGCCTTTCATCCCTAGACAGATCACCAAACTGAGGTCGTCAATCAAATGATCGTACATATCCTGTGCATGTAAAACTCATAACACCCCCATACATGGAATGAGAGTCTTCCCTATGTCCAACATAGCTACAACCAAGCCCTGCATAGATCAACTATCCACAACCCCTTCCAGGTGGGGTTGGGATTCCAACCATTGGGCCCCATGGATGATGCACTACCCCTGGAAACCACCTCGCTCGACTTGTCCCCTGCTCCACCAGAAACTGACAAAGCCACCCAGTTCATTGAGCAGATCCAACACATTCTCCAACATGTTTAGGATATTCTACAAAAGTCTAATTCCAAGTACAATCAGCGCCATGATCAACATCGGGTGCCACATAAGTTTTAGGTGGGAGACAAAGTTTGGTTTCACTCTCTGAAAGAACGCCTTACACTATGTGTCATACACTATCACCAATGTTGTGGGTGACTATGTTTTTGAGCTCAACATTCCTCCTTTCCTTGGCCTACACTTAGTCTTCAATGTGGCTCTTCTTCAGCCATATTTCCCACCACTATTGGACACCTCAAAGATAGAAGAGAAGTTGACACCAACTGAGCTCAACCCTGACTGCATGCAACAGGCATTCAATGATCAGATTGTGGACACACAAATCAAGGGCACTTGACAACAAAGGATCTAGCTTTATCGAGTCGTCAAACCAGGGCAGCATCTGCACCAAGGCAAATGGCTCACCCGGGGCCAAATTCAGCATAAATTTCCTCATCTAATGGGGGAACTCAATGCAATGGAGACCATTGCTTCCTCAGAATGGAGAATTGATCCAGGTGGATATCGGTGGCCACCCACCTATTCCACTGGCTTGAAAAACATTTTTCCACCTTGGCAATTTTTCAAAAGTTTTTTTTTTTTTTCAATTCCAAACTTTTGGGGTCGTTTTGAGGCCCTAAACGATGTTTTTTGGGGATTTGCAGCCCAAGGAAATCCTATAAGCATTGACCTGAGCCAGTAAAAAATCGTTCTTCTTGGTTAGAGCTTTCCAATGGGATATCATGCACCTAAAACGGAAATCGAATGCAAAAGTTACGAACTCGGGAAGTTGATGTACTAACTTACCCAAATGAGGCCCACATGACTTTTGGCGCTTCATCTCCTAGTGTTAGGTTTTTGGATGTCTAGGGTTTTTTATATTCCTGTTTATTATAAAAAATCCTTCAAAGCCTTGTTGTAATCATCTTCTTGCGAATGAGCGCAGCTGTCACATCTCTTCTCAGAGATAATCCGCCACCATACAGCAAGCTTGTTTTACGTTGCATTTTACAGTTTCACCTTATGTCCTTATTGAATAGAAAACCAGTTTTATTGTATCTTTGTTATTCTATGTTAAGCATATTTTAATCATCTGCATTCATTTCGTTATGCTCATAAAATCTGAATCAGTGATATCAGAGTGGCTTGTTCCTTGTTGTCTTAATGCATGTCACCAATGAGGTCAAGGTACAAAGAATTGGGTCTCGAGCTTGTTTCTCTTGAGGACAAAATCTCTTGTGCGCCCAAGCGACCTCTCATGGCAGGAGAAAAGAAATATGACGGGACATGAGATCCTTTCAAAATATTTCTTGAGGAATCCCTCACGCAATAGAGGAACAAGATAATGGATAGTTTCGCGCAAATCCTTCGGTGTCTACCAACAAGTGAGACATCTTCCTCGAGCGAAGGCATCACCTCCTTCAAGGTACAAATAAAATTCAATATTCCTATATTTGAAGGTCAAATAGACGCAGATGTTGTATACAAGTGGTTGAATCTACTAGAAGGGTATTTTTTTGTCCATAACTTTTCGAATAGAGAAAATATTACTTTTGCGCTCCTCAAAGTCGTTCCCCATGTCAAAGATTGGTGGGAAATTTTTTGTGAGAAAAAGGAAACAGAGGAACCCTCATTATTTACAGTCGCGGTCACCTAGGAATCCTTTAAGGATGTTATTAAGGAACAATACTACCCTGTCGGAAGTTATGACGACTTGTATACCAAATGGACCACAATGTGGCAAGAAAAAGACCAAGCAGTGCCAGAGTTCACAAATATCTTCCATACCTTGCACACCAAGTTGGGTATCAAAGATTCAGAGAGACATATGATGGATGGATCCTCATTGGATGGATCCTCCAAGGAAGCAATCTTCGCATCAGCCAACACTGTCAACTGTCGTACGACATCAAGCCCTTCAAAGACGAGTTATTGTGTGATGTTTCTCCTCTCGAAGTTTGTAATGTTCTTTTGGGCCAACATTATTTATTGAAACGTCATGTTGTATATGAGTCTGGGCCTCGTAGTGTTATTATTACTTTGAACATAAAATTGTACATGATACCTGAGGCAATCTCTCCCAATGTTATTTCCTTGATCTCTGCCAAGCAATGCAGAAAAGTTATCTCTTCGATCAGGAAATTTGTCTTCTTTATGATTCGCTCTCAGAGTGAGCAAAAGATGGAAACCACATCCAGGGCCTCTGCGGCCAATCTATCCACACAATAGAAGCAAGTGGATAAGGTTGTGGAAGAATACTCAGATATCTTCTCCTCTCCTACTGGGTTACCTCTGCACTGCCAAGTCAAGCATCCCATCGATCTGACCCCAAGCACACTGCTACCCAATGGGCCAGTCTACTATCGCTCTTTGTTATAAAATGAGATCAAGAGGTTGATCCAAGAACTGCTCCACAAGGGGCACATCTGTCCCAGCTCATCTTCTTGTGGGAGCCCAATCATGTTGGTGTCGAAGAAAGACAGGACTTGGCGACTCTGCATTGATTAGTGGGCTCTGAATAAAATCACAATCCGAAACTAGTACCCGGTTCCCTAAATTGATGACCTCCTTGATCATCTCATGGGGAAAAAATACTTCAGTAAGATTGATCTGAAGTCTGGCTACCACCAGGTCCTAATAGAATAGACAGATGTATGGAAGACCACCTTCAAGTAAAAAGAAGGTCTTTTTTAATGGTTGGTCATGCCCTTTGGTTTGACAAATTCTCCAAAAAAATTTATGAGGATGATGGATGATATCCTATGACCTTTCACCAATACTTTTGTAGTGGTGTGTCTGGATGACATCCTCATCTACAAAAAGACTTCAGCAGAACACTTGCATCATATTCAGCAGGTTCTGACACCCTGCGGTTGCACAAACTATATGAAAACTTGGAAAAATGCTCCTTCAGCATGCACAGGTTCCATTACTTAGGCTACATCGTTGATCAGCATGGCTTGCATGTGGATCCAGCCAAGATCCAGGTCATCCGTGACTGGCCAGCCCCAACCACACTCACTATTCGGAGCTTCTTGGGCCTCACCAATTTCTATTGTAGGTTCATGTTGGGATTCTCTCATATCGCATGGGCCCTCACCCAATTAATTAGGGGTGGCAGTAAGGCAAAATTTGTGTGGGGCATGTCCCAACAATAAGCCTTCGATGAATTCAAGAAGCATTT
Organism: Picea sitchensis; assembly: GCA_010110895.2. Lineage (NCBI taxonomy): Eukaryota > Viridiplantae > Streptophyta > Pinopsida > Pinales > Pinaceae > Picea > Picea sitchensis. Next base: position 39,516 of record SNQJ01S0061570.1, on the reverse strand, counting down.
GTGGGCATCCCCAATACTTTCATTATCGGACCTGCATCATCCCTTTGAGATTGAGACAGATACTTTAGACTATGTTGTGGGCGTCATTCTCACTCAACATGGTCACCCTGTGGCATATCATAGTGAGACACTATAATATGTTGTATGCAAGTACCCTACTTACGACAAATAAATGTACTCCATTGTGAAATCCTACCACCAATGGAGACATTACATTCTTGGGAAGGAAATAGTCATCCACACTGATCACAAGCCACTACAGTTCAGGCAGATGCAAATTGCAGAATGCCCGCCATCAGAAGTGTTCCACATACTTACAACAATTCCACCTCAAAATTAAGTATAAAATAGGAAGTACCAATTGATTTGTTGATTGCCTCATCTGACCTCCATTCGTGACACTCACCACAATGCTAGACTCTTGCGGCCATGAGACCTCTGCATGGCCCTACCTCTACAAGACAGACCCTGAATTCTCCACCACCTACCAAATGTTGGGCACCAACTCAGTGGTCGTTAATTTCCATATTCAGGACGGGTTGTTGTGTCATCTAATCCATCTCTATGTTCCATCTAGTGAGCACGTGAAGTTGATTTGGGAATCTCACTACAATCGAGTGGCAGGACACTTTGGCATCGAAAAGATAGTGGCAGTGTTGTAGAAACATTTCTACTGGCCAAAACTTCGACAGTATGTCGGAAAGTATATCAGGTCTTGCACTGTCTACGCTATTTCCAAACTGACCACTAAGAAATAGGGCATGTACACCCCTCTTCCTACTCCTGATAGGTCATGGGAATCCATCTCAATGGACTAAATGTCGACCCTCTCGTCCACCAAGAGGGGAAATGACTATGTTTTGTGGTTGTTGATCGCTTTTTCAAGATGGCGATTCTAGCCGCCTGCAAGAAGAACATCAAAATAGAAGCCACTGCCAATCTCTTATTTGAACGAGTATGGGTACATTTTTGGATCCAACAAACCATTATCTCAAACACTGACAATCGGTTCCTCAACACATTTTGGTCGAGCCACTGGTCATTGTTGGATACCAAGCTCACCAAATCCACTGCCTTTCATCCCCAGATAGATGGCCAAACTAAGGTCGTCAATCGAATGATCGTACATATCCTATGCATGTACAATTCAAAACACCCCCACACATAGGATGAGAGTCTTCCCTATGTCCAAGATAGCTACAACCGAGCCATGCATAACTCAACTAGCCACAACCCCTTTCAGGTGGGGTTGGGATTCCAACCATTAGGCCCCATGGATGTTGCACTACCCCTGGAAACCACCTCAGTCGACTCGTCCCCTGCTCCACCAAAAGTTGACAAAGCCACCTAATTCATTGAGCGCATCCAGCACATTCTCCAACAGGTTCAGGATATTCTACAGAAGTCTAATGCCAAGTACAAGCAACGCCATGATCAACATCGGGTGCCACATAAGTTTCAGGTGGGAGACAAAGTTTGGTTGCACTTGCAGAAAGAACGCCTTACAGGGCCCCATCGGAAGCTTCGCCCACTCCGTTATGGGCTATATATCATCACCAAGGCTTTGGGTGACGATGTGTTTGAACTCAACATTCCCCCTTTCCTTGGTTTGCACCCAGTCTTCAATGTGGCTCTCATTCGGACATATTTCCCACCATTATTAGGCACCTCATAGATAGCAGAGCAATTGACACCAACTGAGCTCAACCATGACTGCATGCAGCAAGAATCCAGTGATCAAATTGTGGGCACACTAATCAAGGGCACTCGACAGCAAAGGATCCAGCTTTATAGAGTCATCAAAACACGATATCTCCTACACCAAGGCAAGTGGCTCACTCAGGGCCAAATTCAGCAGAAATTTCCTCATTTGATGGGGGAACTCAACGCAATGGAGACCATTTCTTCCTAAGAAGGGAGGATTGATACAGGTGGATATTGGTGGCCACCCACCTATTCCACTGACTCGAAAAATATTTTTCCACCTTGGCAGTTTTTCGGCAGTTTTTTTTCGGGTTCCAAACTTCTAGGGTCGTTTTAAGGCCCTAAACGATACTTTTTGAGGATTTGGGGCACATGTGATTCTCGAGGATAGTAATTTGGGCCAATAAAAAATCATTATTCTCAGTTAGACCTTTCCAACAGGCTATCGTGCACCTAAAACAGAGATCGTATGAAAAAGTTACAACCCTAAGAAGTTGATGTACTAACTTACCCAAACGAGGCCCACATGAATTTTGGCGCTTCATTTCCTACGGTTAGGTTTTTGGATGTCTAGGGTTTTTGATATTCCTGTTTATTGTGAAAAGGCCTTCAGAGCCTCATTGTAATCATCTTCTTGCAAATGAGCGCAATCATCACATATCTTCTCAGAGATAAGACGCCACCATTCCAGCAAGCTTGTTTTATGTTGCATTTTACAGTTTCAACTTATTTCCTTATTGAATAGAAAACCAGTTTTATTGTATCTATGTTATTCTGTGTTGAGCATATTTTAATAATCTATATTCATTTCGTTATGCTCATAAAATTTGGATCAGCCCTCCTCTCCATCCTTGTAGCTAAGGGTGGTGTGAAGCATACTGTGGAGACTCGTTTTGCCAATTTGGTGAGTTCCACTGTTGTGGTTGTTGATAATAAGGTGGAACTTGAGGTGGTAGATCCTGGTATGTAGGCTGCCATGGCCTCCTATGTGCATAAGAAGATTCCCCAGGATCCCCACTTCTGTAAATGACTAATAAATCGGGCAATGATGGGAATTTTTCAATTGGGTGATCTTCAGTACATAAGCCACAAACTGAAATGTTGTCTAATGCGCATTCCCTTGAGGAATGCTTCCTCCTGCACCTTGGACAAAATATGCACATTGTTTCATTCTCTTCCTCTTGTTTCTTCTTAATCTTTAAGGTGTCCAACTGGGAACCTATTGTACTTCTAATATTGGTTTTGAAATTCTCCAATAGGTTTCCTATTTCTACCCTTGTAATACCACCAGAACTAACTCCTTTTAGGTTTCTACTATAAAGATCCCGAACACTCTTTCCAATTTTGGCCCTACTCCTCGAGTAATTTCTACATATTTCACATATTTCAGTGAATGGTTTATGGGAGATGTCACCTGATGCCATCAGGTTAAGTGTCTCTAGATATTCTTCCAAAATTCCTTTACGGAAAAGAGTCATGATTGCATCATCTGGAAGGCCATCGTATTTTGATTTATGTGAGGTATAAGCAAATCATTCCATGTAATCTTCGAGACTCTCATCCTCTAACTATTGAATTTTAAAAATATCATTATGAGAATCCTTAGATTTGCAATAGTCTTGGTATTTCTTAAGAAATATAGATTTCATATCTTCCCAAGACCTAATACTAGACTCTCATAACCCCATGAATCATCTTAGTGCAGAATCCTTGAGAGTGGCAGGAAAAAAAATTAATTTTTGGGCATCTTGCAAGTAGTTATAGCTTCTACACAAGATGTCAAACTCAAACAGGAAGGTATCTAGGTCCTCACTACTCTTACCATAAAAGGTGGGCAATGCAGAGAGTGGAATGTTCTTCATGTTGACATTTTGTGTGGTATCCAAAATTGGAAACCCAAAGGTGGTTTCTGTTTGGTTTCCAACTTATTCTCCCTCATCATGTCTCACATGGTTGTGATCCTCTTGATCATCCATACTGATCTGATTCCCAAAGAGAGAATACATGAATGGTTTTATTCTTGAAGATAACAAAGTGTCCCAAGGTTCTTTTTCAGGAAGGGTATTCCTTAGATAGGAATATTTATCTACTATTTGGATGTCTGGGACTTTACTCGAGCTTATTGAAACTATTGGTTCCAAAGTTGTTGTTTCAACTTGGGATACAACTATATTGGTTGAACTGCCAAAGAGAGCATTCACATGTTCAGGGTCAATGATATCTACAAAGTTAGAGTCCCCTGATGGTGGTGAAAAGACAAAGGTTGTGTTGGTTGGTTCTGACGAAGGTTCAAGTGGTCGTGCCTCATGTTCCACTACTGTTGATGTCTCAATTTTTTGCTCTATAGTTTCCCCAGTTTTTGTCTCTTCTGAGACCTTTTTAGCTCTTTGGGTTGAGCTATCCCCTACTTTTCGGTATCGTTCTGCGGAGTTTATGGGTGGAGTGTTCCTTCCTCCAAAAAGGTTAGAAGGAACCTTGATCGGAAGTTTTGGTTTGGTTTTGATATATCTACCCTTTGGGTCCCTAGGTTTGTTCATGAAAGCAGTACAAAAAAGAAAAACTACAATTGGGTTTGGGGGAACCTACTATAACAGATGCGTAGATTCTTACCTCTCGTCTTAAAGTTCCCCCGCCACCAAACTAGTACTAATGCTAAAAAATAATCTACTTCCTAATTTTTTTCTACCTTTAGACAACTCCCCAGCAATGGCACCAAAAATGATGGGTAAAGTATATGTACTAATTTCCCTCAATTAAATTGTACTAAAGTAAACTTAGAGTTGTGACACAATATGAGTCAAGGCAGAAAGAAAAGCTAACAGAAAGATTAACTAGCTAAGGAGATGGTTTACCCTAGGAATCAACACTCTTTTCAATTTACAATTATACTTTAAAATATGACTTTTAAAATCCATTTAAAATCATACTTTATGTTAATTATACAAAGAAACCTTTAACTAATGAGCTTTAAGCAATCTAGGACTATGAACTATTTAATCTAAGTAGCTTTAAATAGTCTAAGACTATGAACTATTTAATTAAGTAAGCAACTTTTTGAATGAACAAGCAATCTCTAAATAAGCAAACAATCCGTCAAAATTATCTTTACAAGTGAACTCTATTCTTAAAGCAAAAACTCACAATTACTTTTATCTTGCAGAGAATAAACCTTATCTTTACACTAATCTACCTAACTGAAAACAAGAGTGTTGTGACAGTATTCAAATGTGATGATTGTGTCTACGGTGGCGAATTACATCACGATGGAATCTAATCACTAATGACAATTCAAGTGGAATCAACTCGATGCTAACTTCTACATAGAAATGCAGAGTATGGATAAGGCAATCTATAGAAAGTTTTTCCATCATAAAAACAACATTAAATGTTCTTGTAATGCATGTTATCTATAAACATTGTGTAGAAGAGATTCAAAATCAATCTCTTGATCTATCACACTGATACAGGAAAATACTCTGTACAGAATTGATAATTCATGCAAACCTACAAACTCATAATTGGTACTAATTAAAAATCATAACTAGGATATCATTGAAAATCATAACTCGAAATTATAACTAGGATATCATTGAAAATCATAACTCAAAATCAACTTTTATCTTATCATGTTGATGCTAGAAACAAGTTTAACAAATTATGCAGACCTACAAAGAGTCTTGAAGATTACAACTTAATGAAATAGACATTGTCTAAATAGCTACTCTGAAAAGTGATTTACAACTTATGAAACAGGGAAAAGAGACATGATGGCATAGTTAAATAGCTGATAAACAAACGAATTACAACCTGCAAGCAAGATGTTAGGAATCTAAATATAAACAAGTAAACATGGACATCCACACATGCTCTATGATACACACAATCCAGGAAGTGAGCTGCAAGTTAGGAGAGATATACACAGTGATACAAATTAAACAAGTGATTCAAAATTAAAGAGATATAAACAGTGATATGAATTAAACAAGAAATTCGAAATTAGCGAATTATGAAAGGCAAATACAAAGATGCAAAGATGTACTGATATGCACAAGCTACCCAAACCACTGGTGGGCCCCCCAGAAGGTTGTGGCACTACTTCAATGGAAAAACGCAGTCACGGAATCAATATGACACTGATATTAATCACCAAAACAGAGTGTACAATGAAATTGAAGATAATGTATGTATGTATAAATAAAATATGTGTTTCTTCGTGGCATAGACAGTAAGTATTTATAGAGTTTATACAAATCTTGAGAGGCCGACCACTGGAAGGGTCGACACTCTCTAAAAACATAAATTTATTAAATTCCATCAACAGAAAGCATCTTGTCCAACAGCCTCATGCGCTCAAAATAGCGGCCACTGCAACTACCCAAGTCTGAATGTGACGAGTTCCATAGTTGGAGGGCGTGAGTGAACACAAAACCCATGTTTCCGAATAGCCCATCGAAGCCTGCCGATATGCTAACCGCCAAATCCACCGCGCTTTGAGTGTTGGGTCGAGTGTTGGATCCAGTGCCAAATGGAGGTCTGGACAAAGCACTGGATGGAAGGTCGGATCACGTTTTTGGCCTCATGTTATTCCATGGCGAATTGATGCACAAAACTTGATAATACTTTTAAAAAGAGCTAAATAAGAGCATAGAGTGTATAATTTTCATATGCAAAAGGGAATTGGTCATTGGAAAAACAGTCAAAACACCAAATCAACACGACACATGATAGATCTGGATCTATGTTGGTTATAATCCAATTCTAAATCATTCTTGCAAATATGGATTGTATATTTATTTATTATTTTCATGAATAATTGGATATCTTAACATCCCCCTTAAGAACAACTCTGGATAGGATTGAAGGATTTACAACGGCGACATAATAGGAGAAGGAAAGAGGAATTAGAGCCTATCCCCCCTTAATGACAAGTCCCTAAACTCCTAAAATAGATCGAAGTTTAGAAAACTTATTTTCTGTAAAAGACTTTGTGAACATGTATGCATCTTGATTGTTCTTCTTCTAACTCTTCTTCACATGGATATGTATTTTCTACTTTTGGTTTTTCCTTCAATGCAACATCTACTTCTTATGAGTGGCTTCTTAATAGATCTTTTAGTGTTGTGGTATTGAACAGGTAGATAATGATCATTTCAATGACGTTATTTCTTATAAAATCACTTTCAAATTTCAATTAAATGTATTATTTGTGATTTGTTTTGTAAGTCATAACACTTCTACAACTTCTGTGACACAATCATTTAAATGTTTCCTCCAAAAATCTGATCAGGCAAAAGAAAATGACAAACTCAGAAACTAGGCTGAAAAAATTTATGTCAATAGTAGGCACTACAGACGTGAAATGAGAAACTCCATTATCTTATAACAACTTTAGATGAGGCATTTTCCATGTGCATGACGATTTTGCAATAGCAGGAAGAAAAATGATATTTAGAAGGATGACCAGGGTAGTCAATTAACTCTGCAAATTCCTTAGAAACTAGTTGCCCTTACAGCAGCACAAGATTTTTTTGAAAAAAAAACTCTCCATTTTTGGCCAAAGGAGTCAACCTCTGGGAAGTGTCACTTCAGGGAATATCAGGTACAACCATATGATATCAACTGAGAATCGAACCTCAGCTAGTTATGGTGAACTTCCACTGATCTACCGCAGCCCAAATAACCCTTTACAGTAGGCCGTACTGCATCCCTTATTCAGCAATCCAAAAATTATTAGGCCGTACTGCACTAATATGTTGATGTTAAATTGTTTTCTTGATCATTTTGCAGAGGCAAGCTCAGTTCGCAGCAACTTGGCAGATGCAACCATGTTCGTCAATGCAGGAACAACTTCATTATACTTCCTGGTTTTCAAACCACAATCTGGATTTACCCACAGGATGTTTGTCTCCAGCACAGCAAGTATCTGGCAGAGAAGAAGAAGATTAAAAAGAGTAAAACACCAAGACATAATGTAAGGGTGTCTCCTGCGTCCTAAGTATTACTAATTTTATTTTATTTTGTTTATAAATGCACTTCATATTACATTACTTGGGGGAATTTAGTAGTGAAGGAGAAAATAGATGCGAGTAAGTGAAAACATGGTGTGGCAGTACCTTGCGGATACGGTCTGCAATTTCTTCTGTGTCTGGAATGCGAGGAGAGTGTATATCATAAACCCCAGGACCGATTCCGGCCTCATATTTCACACCCTCCTGGAAAGCTCTCAATAATTTCTCATCAGAGCGGGAATTCTCAATGGTAATGACATCGGCATCCATATCAATAATGGAATGAATGATGTCGTTGAAATTGGAGTAACACATGTGGGTGTGGATCTGAACAATCAAAAACCATATTAGGGGGGAGAAGAATTGAACTCATGTCCACTGGTTGCATATTTATGCTACAAAAAGAGACGAAAGAGGGCATATTATAAGTCTAAAAAAACCTGAGTAGTATCCTTTACACCACAGTTGGTGATACGGAAACCATGAACAGCCCATTCCAGGTAGTGAGCCTGTTCTGCCTTGCGCAAAGGTAGTCCTTCCCTCAGGGCTGCCTCGTCGATTTGGATCGCCTGGGAATGCAGAATGATAGTAGTTCGGTGATAAATAACAATGAAGTTAAGCGAAAGGGCACTACACAGAAAATAAAGTTGGCAAGATTTTAGACTGAGCAATTGCAAAGGCAGACCTGAATACCAGATGCCTCCAAATCTTCAACCTCCTTTTGATGGCTAGTGCAATTTGCATGCTAGTTTCTGACCACAAGACATATATAAGGGACTTGAATTAAAAGGTTGAAATCAGGGTCTAACAATTCAATAAAAGGGGAAATTGAATTGGGGATCACAAGTGAAGATTCAACTAGAAAAATATCTAGCAATTGTGATGAAGAGTTGGTCACCCTTACCTGGGCTGATCATCTCTTACAAAGGACCAATTCAGAATTGTCACAAGACCTGTAAGCATTCCCTTCATAGGGCGGGCAGTCAAACTCTGGGCATACTTTGACCAAAATACGGTCATTGGTTTTGGGCAGCTGACATCTCCATAAATAATCGGTGGCTTCACACAACGAGAACCATAAGACTGTACCCAGCCATTAACTGTGAATGCAAATCCCTGAAGCTGTTCCCCAAAATATTCTACCATGTCGTTTCTCTGCAGAAATAGATAAGACAAATAATTAGTTTCCATCATAACATAAGATGATGTTTGATGATTTAAACCAAATCAATGCTGCACCCACCTCAGGTTCACCATGCACTAGAACATCAATATCGAGATCTTCCTGCATTTTAACCACTTTTGCAATTTCTTGCTGAATGGACTGAATGTAATCTGCTTCTGAAATCCTGTTACAAATCAGAAACATATACCGATTTAGACATGCATTTTGACAGAATGGGTAAATCAATGGTGAAACATGCTTGTTGATCTAAGCCTTCTACTATATATTTTTCAAATTGTCATCTATCCAACATAACATACTTGTTTGATTTGTATTCACGGCGAACTCTGCGAAGTTCTACCGTCTGAGGAAAGGACCCAATTGTGGTCGTTGGAAGAATTGGGAGGTTCAACTTTTTTTGCTGTTCATCTAAACGAGCAGTGACAGGTGTAGCTCGCCAGTGATCAGAGCCTTTGAGAGCTTCAGCCTGTAATTTCAACGTACCGCTTCAAATATTGTACCTAATGGTTGCCAATTAACTATCTACAGAATGCTGAAGGTAATGTACTCATCAGATCGGAAAAATATCCTTTTAGTTCATTAAAAAAGGGCTTATAGTTTGTAGACATGCTATGTGAATAAGTATAAGATAGCCAAAGAAAAAGAAAACAATATAACTAATAAATTGGAGATAATAAGCCAAACACTAGGAACGGAGCATTTGTCAACATACTGCTTTTTGCACTGCCTCATTGTTCACTCTAGGAGAGGTCTTTCTTGAAAATATAGCAGCTGCATTCGCAGCAAAATATGGCTACAAAAATGACTATGTTTAGATAGACTTAGATTTTTTGAATCAAATGCTCTATGAAAACAATGGTCAGATTTTAAATGCATGTAACAACTAACTCCTGAGTTCAAAAACCTAGACTGTAGTTATACCCTCGTCCATGGTCTTCATGCCTCTAAGAAATGTATTCTGGCTTGTAATTTCAATTAACATCGTCTTCACAAATAGTTCTAACAGTAATCAACACAGTGCAAGTTCCAAAAATGTTAAGAATATTTACCTGATCTGCTTGACCAATCAATGCTTTTGCCAGAGCTACTACTTCAAGGACTTTTTGTGCAGCAAATGCAAGCCAGGACTTAATCTCATTATCAAGCTTTGTCTCATTTACTAAATCCACAGCTGTATGGAGAAGAGAGCAGGAGGTGGATACAACTATTTTGCCTGCAATGCAATCAGATGGCATTCTCAGATTAACTAGGAAAGCATATGGAATTTCTCAGAGAAAAAGTACCTCGAGCAGAGTAAAATAGTGTGCATACACATACCTTCACCAACAATCGTTTCGAGATCCTTTAAAATGCTAAACGATGCTGCCAAATCATTAGCCCAGATGTTTCTCCCATCAATTACTCCAGCAAAAAGGTACTTGTCTCCGGGAAAGCCAACAGTTTTGACAAGGCTGAGTGTTTTAGTTCCACGTATTAGATCTAATCCAATAGCAAATATAGCCTTCAACTGAATGATGGTCCTGAGGTAAATGGTATATTTCACAGTATTAGAAAATTTAGATCCCCAAATCTACACCATGTGACTTTTGGAATTCAAGTACTATCTAACTGTTTTCAAAAAACTGAATGATGGTCCTGATGCAAATAGCGTATTTCACAGTATTAGAAAATTTAGTTCCCTAAAGCCACACTATGTGAGTTTTGGAGTTAAGTAGTATCTACCTGTTTTCCAAAATCAGGTATCATTTTATTTTTAAAAGAAAGGAATTATCATCTACATAAGCTTGAATACAAAGAATGCCTTACTGCCAATGACTCTCCAGCTTGGGAATATCAGCAAAGTATGTTTCTACAAGCAATTTGATCCCAACAAGTACTTCTTCTAAGAAAGAATAAGCTTTAGAGAAGGCATCCAGGTGGTGAGCTTCGAGGTCCATTACAAGCGCGGGTTCATCAAACTGTATCCATGTTGCCCCAGCCTGCTTCAACTCAACTATGACCTCCCTAAATTAATCACAACACAAAGAAAAGAATTTTTGTCAGATTGTACCATTACTTACAATATCAAATGCAGGAATCTGTGACCTAAGGAGGCTTCTACATGAAAACTTACTTGTAGACTGGCAGAATCGCATCGAGAAGAGAAAGAAGGTCAAATGTTTTAGGAACACCCTTTGCAGGCTTTGATAACAACAAGTATGACACGGGACCTATGATGACAGGTACAGTCTCAATACCAATCTGCACTCCAAAAAAACAAGCATTAATTGGACAACCTCAAAGTGGCTACTATCTCACAGAGTTCACCATCCAGAACTTCCATGCCAATGAAATGTGGAAAATGTAGGGAACTTTCTCAGTCAAACAGCAAAGAGTGGGTGCTTTTCATACTAAGAAGCTAAGAACAGTCCACAAGAAAGCCTGCTTCAAATGCAAATCCACAAGAAAGCCTGCTTCAAATGCAAATGTTATCGTGGTAAAATGAAGAATAAGACTAACCTTTTTAGCCTCTTTGTATTCATCTACAGCTTTGTGTGAAGAGTACTTGAATTTAATTTCTGGTCCCAGCTCTGGAACAATGTAGTGGCTGAAAAGGCCAACCTTATCTATGTTTAAAGCCTCTCAATGAACAAAATTTTAGAAATGTACTTAGTAAAATCAGGGTATTGACAGCCTGTTACAATTTGAAGTGCTGCACTTACTAGTTAGTGTCAAACCACTTGGTCATCTCCATAGCAGGAAGCTTAGCATTTCCACGTGCCATTGAGAAGTAAGTATCGAATCCAATCTCGCCTCCAGTCCACCCATATCGTGGAGGAACAGCCCCAACCATGGCAGTTGTGTCAAGAACCTGATCATAGTAGGAAAAGGTGTTGCTTGGGATATATGTTAGACCGGCATCAGCCATCTGCTTCCATGTTGCAACTCTCAAATCCTTTGCTACATTCTGCAACTCAGCTGCACTGCTCTTACCGTCCCAAAAGGATTCAAGTGCAAACTTGAGTTCTCTCTTGGGAGCAATGCGGGGATAACCAACCACATGGGAAGCCATAATTTGAATCCTGCTCAAGGGACAAAAAAGGAATGCTTGTAAATTCTCAAACAAGATCATACGTGGATTCTGACAAATATCTAGGACAGAAGTTTTTTAATTATGTAAGCTGATAAGATTTCAACATCCCAGACAGAACCAAACAGGCCTATGAGACCATACCATCGACCAGCTGAATAAAGGCTATTAATATGAAATTTAATATAACTGTATTTGAGTACTGACCAAAGGGTTAAGCAGTTGAATCATGTCCTGTACAGTTGTGAAAAAAAGTTCAAACTCAAATGACAGATTCAGAGGCCAGTATTCAGCTATAAGGACAGATACAGCTATTCTTTTATAATCTCCCCTATTGCAAATTCATACTAACCTAATATACAAAAACAACATGAGTTTGCAGGACTGGTCTAAAGTAGTGCACACCTAGATTCTAAAATTTTATGAGCAAAACGATAAACAACTAGACCGTGATGATCGAAAAAATAGGGATGGATTGAGGGATGTTGTAGCGTTTGATTGGACTGCAAGGTTCCAAGGTTCCAATATCAGTGACAGGGAAACTAGGCTGAAGAAGGTCTAACTTCTAAGACATATTTACCAGATAACACAAAAGCATAGGCAACCATGAAATGGCACTAGAACGGAGAGCTGACCTGCAAAGGAAATGGTGGCAGCAGCTGCAGAATGTATATCTTCTGCTGAATTTTCAAAAGCCTTGGGTGGAGTATAACTGTGTGGACATGCATCTATATATACATGGAGAGTTTGGGGTGGTCACAATCAAATCGTAGTGGGTTGTTGGTAATGGGATGCTTGCTTCCTTTTTACAATTATGCACGCTTGCTAGGCCCCATCCCCACGTACCATGGCCCTCCATGAGGTCTGATCCAACGGTTTAAAAGTTTTGGGAACATGATTTCCATGCCATTCCCAAAGTTGGGGTGGTTAGTTTTAGCGGCCACCTTTGACCCAATAACCATAGTTTGACCTTAATATATTGTCACCAACTCTCTTGATAGTCTTTCAGTGTCATGATTTAGGTAGTCTACAACGTAATTGTATTTACTTTGTTGGTGAACGTGATTGGTGCCTATGGTTTGGCCTTTTACACATGTGAAAGCAGGTATAACCTTGAGCAAATTGTTTTTCTTATGTGAACACTTTTTGGTTGGTGGTATAAACTTGCTGCTTGGATTTTGGAAATGGTGAAAGAGAATTAATCTATATTATATTAATTGGAATATTTTTTTATGAATGGTTACTGATTTATAGTAATTATAGTAAATTTATTAATTGTTTAGAAGGGCAAGTCTTGGTAATATAAAAAATTGAGAAAAAATTTACACATAAGAAATAATTTTTTATAATAATTTTATTTCTATTAAGATATGTAATTCATTATATGTATAAGAAATAATTTTTTATAATAATTTTATTTTTATTAGGATATATTTTTTATATTTTTTAAGTGATATAGATGAGATGGAATGGATAAGATGGAGATTACAATCTCTTTTATACTTGATTATAGAATAAGTTTGTAGACATCATAATTATAATTTATCGTATTTAAACAAAAAAAAAAGAGAAGTAATGTAGATACAAGTATCTAACTTTTTAACACAATTGAGATCTTTGGAAGTAAAAAAAAATTATTGTCTATTGGATACAATCATTGAAAATGAAATAAATAATTAAGCTTAGCAAGAGCTATGAATATCTCATAATACAAAATATGATGTTCATCGTTAAGTACATTTAGAAAGCATATATACATTTTGTGTATGAAAAACAATTTGAAATCCAAAACATCAATATCCATACATGAAATTTGTGTGACAAAATGAGCTTCAAGAAATAAAATAACTACCCAAGCTTAGAGTTGGTCCTCGCTATTGAGAGAAGATAAGCCCAAAAAAATGTGTTCCATAAAGAAATAGTTTGAATTGTGATTTATAGTGATCATGAAGTAGGGCGAGCACTATAAAGCCACTTCCCCTAGTTGATAGTACCGCTCACCTTTAGTAGTATCAATGAAACCAAGGAAACGTGGGATCTCTGCTACTAAGAAAAAATTTGGATCCTAAGACTAGGCTCATAGGCCACAGTTTTCACCTTCACTACACTTTGAAATAAAGAGGCTTGTTGTTGCACCATAATGTGAAGGATATGGTGTTGATGAAGGTTATTTTCTCCCAAGAAAGATTGTCCTTCCACTTTCAAGCTACCCAAAGGGGAACGTTGATCCAATTGAAAAAGAACATTTGAGTTTCATGTGATATGCAATATAGAGGTGATTTTAAGAGTCAAACAATTTAAAAGGGCTACTGAAATTTGATAAGCAATAAATCAAGTTATGTTTGACTCAATCATTGAATAATAAGCTTTAATAAAAGATAAAGGACTGTTCGTTATTGATTCTAAATAGAGAATAATCATATTTAAAGAAGTTTTAAAGGGAGATTGAATATAACCCTGTGAAAGAGGGGTGAGTGGAGAAGAAAATATGTGGTACATGTGCCTTTTCGATGCATGAGAAATATTCGTTAAAAAATAAATAACCCATAAAAATAACATGTACATATGAAAAGTATATCCACTATAAGATTTTGATTACACTATTTTATAAGAAAGGTAGCCATGGGGTGTGATCAGCTTAAGCAAGCCAAGCACCTTGATGAAAAAAGGATCTCATGGAGGCAATTCAAAGGATATTTCCAAGAGAAATATTTGTCTGAGCATTATTATGAAAGGAGGATGAAAGAGTTCTTTGAACTCAAGTTAGGAAGCATGACAATGGAGGAATATGAGAAGAGGTTCTTTGAATTGTTGAAGTATGTTGACTTCATAAAGGATGAGAATGTCAAATTCCAAAGGTTTCTAAGTGGGTTACCCTCTTTCTATAGTGTCAAGATACAATATGATAACCCCAAGACTTTGGAGGAATCCATGAGGAGAGCAATGCATATTTATGAGTAGAGCGAAGGAAGGTCGATTTTCCAAAAAGCTTGGAATGACAAGATGAAAGGGAAAAATGATCAAATCCAGAAAGGTTTCAAGACACCTCTTTTTTAAGAACAACTACCAAGAACCAACAAGGTTAGTGAACCCAAAAGACAGCATATTCTTTTGGGAAAAGACCAAGGCAGTAGCCTGTACAATGTTGGGGATGTGAGGGAAAACACTTATATATGGACTTCCCTCACAAAGGAGAAAGAATGAGAATTTTCCACAACATTCAAGAGGATAAATAGTTGAATACATAGGAGGAAAAATGTCAAGGATTTTTGCAGTCTTGGACAACAAGCAAGCACAATATCAATCCCTCGTGATTGAAGTGGAAGGTAAGATTGATAACCAACCCATAGCAATTTTAATTGATTCTAGAGCTATCCATAGTTACATAAACTCTAACATTGTTGAAATATTTCACTTGCAAAGGAGTAAGCACAATAAATCTTGGTTAGTTCAATTAGCCACAAAAGCTAAGAGAAAGGTCAACGAACTAGTTAAAGATTGTCTAATAAACATGAATGGACTTAGCACAAATGTAGATGTGAACATCATACCATTGGGTTCATATGATTGTCTAATTGGCATGGATTGATTGGAAAAACACCATGTTATCTTAGACTATTACAACAAGACAATCACATGTCTTGATGAAGAAGGGAAGCAAGGAAAGGTTCAAGGCATTCCAAGAGTTGTAGTTGTTAGAGAAATTTCATCTATGCAGTTGAAAAAGAGTTTCAAGAAGGGATGTCTGATTTTAGTAGCCCATATGGAAGAGGCGACCAAAGATAAGTGGAAATCATTGAATACCATCTGATCTTAATGGATTTTGAAGATGTTTTTGGAGAAATCCCAGGACTACCACCAAAGAGAGACATTGATTTCTCTATTTATTTGGTTCCAGGAGCTTCCCCAGTGTCATAGACACCTTACAAAATGGGTACAACAGAGTTGAAGGAGTTGCAAATGCAGCTTGAAGATTTTGTAAAGAAGGGGTATATAAGCCCAAGTGTGTCACCTTGAAGAGCCCCAATTATTTTTGTGAAGAAGAAAGATGGAACCTTATAAAGGTTGTGTATTGATTTCAGACAGTTGAATAAGGTCACCATAAAGAACAAATATCCTTTGCTAGAGGTTGATGATTTGTTTGATCAACTGAAACATGCAAGAATTTTTTCCAAGATTGACTTGAGATCGGGCTATCATCAAGTGAGGAAAAAGGAAGAATACATCAGCAAGACAACATTCAAGAAAAGATAAGGTCATTATGAATTCATAGTAGTGTCATTTGGGCTATCAAATTCCCTAGCAATTTTCATGTGCCTGATAAATGGAGTGTTCAGGGAATACCTAGAAAAGTTTGTAATTGTGTTCCTAGATGATATATTCATCTACTCCAAGTTAGAAGAGGAACATGAGCAACATTTGAGAATGGTTTTGCAAGTTTTAAGAGAGCATAAATTTTATGCAAAGCTAAGTAAGTGCATGTTTTATCAAAATAAGATTCACTACTTGGAGCATATCATTTCAGTCAAGGGGATAACAGTTAATCCTGAGAAGATACAGGCCATTATAGGATAGCCAGAACCAAAGAATGTGACAGAGCTCAGATCAGTCATGGGTCTTTCCAGTTATTACCAAAGATTCATAAAAGGATTCTCACAGATTGCAAGTCCAATCACTTATTTGCAAAAGAAGTGAGTAAAATTTGAATGGACTCTCAAATGTGAAGAAAGGTTCCAGTAGTTGAAAGACATCTTGACAAGCGCGTCAATATCAAAGATTGCATATTCAGATGAATATTTTGCTGTGTGCATTGATGTATGCAAGGAAGGGCTCGGTGGATTCCTCACCCAAAAAGATCATGTGGAATGCTATGAGTCTAGAAAACTAAAAGAGCATGAAAAGAGTTATGCTACACATGACTTAGAATTAGCAACAATTGTACATGCATTGAAAATGTGGAGACATTACCTCATGGGGAGGAAATTTGAGCTAAGGATAGACCATTGTGGTCTAAAACATTTGTTTAGACAACCAACATTAATTGACAGACAAATTAGATGGATGGAATTCCTCGGTGAATATGACTTTGAGATTAAGCATATAAAAGGAAAGGAAAATCAAGTGGTTAATGCACTCAATAGGAGGGCTCATGAAACACATACTACAGTCATTAGCATGTATAGGACTGAACTAAAAGATAAAATTATTGCAGCAACAAATTCAGATCAACAATATTTAAAAATAAAAGAAACATTACAGCAAGGTAATTTTCAAAGGAAAAATAATAATTATGAGTTGAAAGAAGATGGAATTCTCTTGTACAAAGGCAAAGTATATGTGTCGAATTCCAATGAGCTGAAAAATGCAGTGCCTAGGGAAATGCATAATGTGCCATATGTTCAGCACCTAGGATATCATAAGACAATTGCAGCTATGAGAAGCCAATACTTTTGGCTATGAATGAAGAAAGAAGTGGCTAATTACATAGGTCGATGTCTAGAATGCCAGAAGGTGAAAACTAAGCATAGGCATCCAGTTGGGTTATTGCAACCATTGCCCATTCCATAATGGAAGTGGGAAGTTGTTACCATTGATTTTATTACAAAGTTGCCCAAAACAGTGAAGTGGCATGATTCCATCATGGTGGTGGTGGATAAATTAACTAAGGCGACACATTTTATTCTAGTGAAGACAACACACAAGGCAACAAATATTGCAAAAATTTAGATGAAAGAAGTTTATAAGATACACATAATGTCTAAGGTAATTGTTTCATACAGAGATCCAAA